>JADNSB010000061.1:0-119337 GCA_019695575.1 Angomonas ambiguus | reverse complement strand
TTGTGTGAATATTTTATTGCAAACAGCGTCAACTCAAAGTGACAAAAAGGGTGTAAAAAAAAAATATTGCGTCTCTTCCAAAGCACAGAAGAGCGGTATGGAGCGACAGAGGAGGGCAAGGAACACTCCTCTTATGTTATCCAGTTTCTCCCAGAGAAGCGGGTACACCTTCATAACATTAAACATAAGCTAAAAGGTAAAAAGAGAGAGAAAAAAGAGATAGTCGTCTTTACAAAGGTACTCTATACAAGGAACAGTCATGTCCACAAAAACAGCTTTAACACGTACAGAAAAGGGAGTTGTTCTACGTTTTGAAGACAATGATAGGAGTACTTTCAAAGCGCCTATAACCTAACACTGCCGGGAATAGGAATTAAAAATAAAAAAAAAAAACATTAAGTTTCATAAAAAAAAAAAACGTTTTAATTAAAAAAATTTCAAAAAAAAATTAGCAAAACATCCGCGTTTACGAGGCGGAGCGGTTGATTCTACTTGTATGACGAAAGTGTTAGGAGTACTTCCAAAGCACCTAGAGCCTAACACTGTCGGGAATAGGAATTAAAAAAAAAAAACTTAAAAAGGGTTACTTGTTAAGTTTTTGATATAACTTGAAGTTAATAAAAACTCACTGGCTCTCTTTCATGGTCAAAATTGTGAGAAGTAGTCTCTCTTCATACATGCATGCTTTCTATCTCCCTCACTATAACAACAGAAAATATTCCAAACTTTATATGTACACTAATATGATGTTAAAAACGAAAATTGAACCACTTATTTTGTTTGAATCAAAAGAAATGATGTTATATAACCGTAGTTTCTCTGCTGAAGCAATTATACATGCGACACAATGGTTTTACCATCCCCAACTCTCCCTCTTTACCTTCTCGGGGGAACTGGATAAGTATTTCTCCTCAATTGCCTTACAGCTCTATAGAAATTGAATATTAAAAAGCACCGCAGTATGTCGGTGACCTCTTTTTATCCGTACTACAGAAATAAATAATAACAAAAAAATAATGGACTTCCATTTTTTCGTTGAAAACATTAAGAGGAAAAAACAATTCTTAGGCTCGTTCTTTATCCCTCTGAACGCATTCCAGATAAGAATAATGGTCAAAGGGTCAATTGAATTGTTGTTTTCCATTTACCTGTTCACATGGATGCGAGAGAGTAACATGTGGGAATGTCAACGTGTGGGTATGACACTCCTATAGGAGCCTCTTAGAATATAGTGTTGACTTGAATTCAGGACTTTAAAGAAAAAAGTTGCTCCGCTCAACAGTACGGTTTGATAAAAAAAATAAAAAATGGTACTTCTTCACTTAACGTGCTCTTGAAAAGGAAAGTAAAAAAAAAAAAAAAGAGGCATGTGGCCTCACATCCATTTTATTCGTATTGGCGTAGACCAGAAGGACTAGCACAGTATCTGGTTTTCCATTACGGTTATTCTTTATTCGTCATCGGTGGAGAAATAACTTTCTGTGGAGGAAGAGGTGTAGTCGGTAGAGTCAAAGTAGTTCGTATTAGAAGCGGTACGCTTCCCCTCTGGGGCATACGTGGACAATTTAGGCCCGTCTTTAGACACCAATACCACCACCCGTTGTGTGCCCTTGTTTTCCCCTTTGCTGTCCCAGCTGCGCTCCCCAAGGGACTCCCCGTCCTTCTCCCGGGCACTTTCCTTGTCCTGGTAGGTGATGTAGAACTCTTGTGGGGCTCGGCAACAGCAGCGCAAAACGACGAAAATAACGACTCCCATAATCACCGCCGCGGCGAGACCCACAATCAGCCACACCCACCACGGGATGCCCTTGCTGGTGTCTTGCTTCTCATCCTCTTGGTTGCCACCAAAAGAACAAACCGCTCCTTCCTCACAATCTTCACAGACATTTGCTTCACGACAGAAGAAACAGTTGGGTATATTACACTCCATGCACTGGTGACCATAAGTCAAGTGATAGCCACTCCTGCACTCCCTACATTTTCCATCCGTGTCGCAGACATCACAATGCTCAGTAGAGCTGAAAATACAAGAGTCCGTTTCAGGGTTGAGGGAAAGCCCGTCTTTACAGTCAATACAGACCCCACTCTCCTCGTAACGATAACAGTTGTCCACGAATTTTCCACATTTGCCGTTCGGTGTCGTGTCGTAGCCGAGTGCGCATTTCTTACACTTATCCTCTTCCTCACAATGGAGACAGTTGTCCACGTCACAAGAAATACACCCTTCTTTCACCAAAGAGTACTTTGGTTTGCAAGTAGCACACTGGTCATAACGGCTGCACTTGTCACAATTTTGAAGGGGGCAGACGATACAAGATGTTCCGTCTTCTGAGAGGACAAGGTCTTCCTCGCACTCGAGAGACTTTCCAGGGGTCAAATCCTTTATGTAAAAATAAGGAGGAACCCTGCATCTATTATTGGCATCAAGGTAGTACCCCGTAATACACCTGAGGCATTCTCCATCTGAACCAGAGAGCGGTATAAGGCAATACACAACATCGGGTGAACACCTGCTGAGCGAATCCACCACATATCCAGTCATACAATTAACGCATACACGTTCAGTTTCGCAACTTTCACAATGATTCAAAGTGCAGAAACCACAGCCAGTGCCTGATTTTGTTGGTTTCATGTCTCCAATGCATTTCGTACACTTACGGTTATCAGTATGGATGACGCAGTTCTCGATAGGCGGGACGCACTTCCTGTTATCCGTCATAATGTAGCCAGGGGTACAGGTGTGACACTCATTCGGGTACACCCCAGTTGGCAAATCACACCAAGTTACTCTTCGGGAACAACCACCAAGGGCATCCACTGTATACCTTGTGGAACAACGGCCACACTTATTATCGGAAGAGCAAGCTATACAATACTTCAGGTCGTTGCAGACAACACAGGAGTAGCCGTCCGCTGAAACAGAAAGTCCCTCGTCGCACTGAGTACACTTTCCCGACTCGGCGTAAGTGGTGCAACGGGGAATGGGTCGAATACAACCCAACCCCTCCATTAAGTCGTGACCTTCGTGACAAGTAGTGCAGCTTCCTGGATTCTTATGGGACGGTACTTTGCAGTTTTTTGGAGGGATAGCGCACTCATTTTCGTCATCAAAAACGCAGCCATCGCTACAAGTAATGCAGATTTTTGGATTTTCATGGGATGGTACTTTGCAGTTCTTTGGAGGAATACTGCACTTCTTTTTGTCATCCACGGCGTAGCCTTCAATGCAAGTGGTGCACAATTCTGGATTTTTATGGGTCGGAACTTTGCAGTTCTTTGGAGGAATACTGCACTTATTTTTGTCATCCACGGCGTAGCCTTTAACGCATGTGGTGCACAGTTCTGGATTTTTATGGGTCGGTACTTTGCAGTTCTCGATGGGGATAGAACACTTATTTTCGTCATCAATAACGTAGTCTTTAGCGCATGTGGTGCAGCTTCCTGGATTTTTATGGGTCGGTACTATGCAGTTCTTAGTGGGGATAGAACACTTACTTTCGTCATCCACGGCGTAGCCTTCAACGCATGTGGTACACAATTCTGGATTTTTATGGGTCGGTACTACGCAGTTTTCGGGAGGAATACTGCACTTCTTTTCGTCATCCACGGCGTAGCCTTTAACGCACGTGGTGCACAATTCTGGATTGTTATGGGTCGGTACTACGCAGTTTTCGGGAGGAATACTGCACTTATTTTCGTCATCAATAACGTAGTCTTTAGCGCAAGTGGTGCACCTTCCTGGATTTTTATGGGACGGTACTTTGCAGTTCTTTGGAGGAATACTGCACTTCTTTTCGTCATCCACGGCGTAGCCTTCAACGCATGTAGTACAGTTATCTGGATTTTTATGGGACGGTACTTTGCAGTTCTTTGGAGGGATAACACACTTGCCTTTGTCATCCGCGGCGTAGCCTTCAACGCATGTAGTGCACAATTCTGGATTTTTATGGGACGGTACTTTGCAGTTCCTTGCAGGAATACTGCACTTATTTTCGTCATCCACGGCGTAGCCTTTAACACAAATGGCGCAGCTTCCAGGGCCTTCTGCTGGATCAGATGCAACCGGTACTTTGCAATTCTCGATGGAGAGACTACATCCATTGCGGTTATCGAAGGTGGATCCCTTTGGGCAATAAGCACACTTACCCGCCTCATCACAGCGAGCACAATTGAGGATTGGACACGAGACACATTTATCTGGCTGGTTTAGAGGGTGAGTATAGCCCCAATAACAAATATCATGGCTAACAGGATAATAGTGATCTGTACAGAAAGGGGGGTAATATTGAGTTAAACAGACGCAATCGCTACGCATTTCGTCAGTACTAGGGTTATAGGATCCACCGGTGGAGACGGTATTGTATTTGTGACAGTGAGATTTAGAAAACCCCCCTACTTGAGAAAAATCACGGTAAGGAGTACCGATTGGTTGATTTCTCCGGATAGCCAATACCCTACGATTGATATCAATCGCTCTGGTAAAATCAAGGTTCAAAGCATCAAAGTCTTTGGGTGACGTGAAACTCTTTCCACCAATCGTCATAGGGCCCAAGTATACTTCAGCGTCGATAGGGATAGTAGGAAAGAGTGCGGTACTCCTGCCGCTGTGGAGGACAGACGCTGCTGTGATATCAAACAGAGTGACTCTCGCTCCGGGGAGCACAGGGAATGCTTCGGCGGCTCTGTCTTTGAAAATACCACCATCCGTAGAAATATTCGACAGCACAAAATGTTCGGTCGAATCCGAATCAAATAGAAAGCTGTTATTGATAAAAGCACCACCACCGCGATGTATGCAGGAATCAAAAAAAAGAAACCTGGCACCCAAGAACGTGTGATAAGTATAGTAAAACCCCTCTAAGCATGAAATACAAGAGGAATTGGAAACACTGACGGTATCCAAAATGCTCTCTATAGGAGCATTCTCAAGCAGCGCCTTTGAGGCCCGACTTTCGACTTTATACACGAAGAGTGCACTCTTAGGTACTATAGAAGAGGGGTGTAAACTTCCGGGTAGTACCTTAATCGCGTTTTGTAACTGTACTTTGGCGGACGTAAATGAGACATCCATAATATAAATAACAGAAGATTCACCGAAACGTGGGGAAAGCGTAATGGCATTGTCGTACCTCCTAGACTTGAAAGACAGTTGTCCTCCCTTAATGGTCAAGTTGGACCCTTTTGGGAGATCTCCGCCAAAGGTAAGAGTAGAGTCTTCACTCACAAAATCGAGAACGAAACATTTTATGGGATAACTACTACTCTGTTTTTGCAAAATAAAGCGGATAATGGACGATGATATCCTGAACTTTTCGAATGTAACCGGATCTCTGTGCTCAATTTCCGTTTCTAAATCAAAATTTTCTATAAGGCTTACATTTTCCAAATAATTACCGGGTTCAATAATTAATAAGCGTCTGCCGTAGGCGTGGAAAGGCAGCAATAAACCAATTAGCAATAGCGGTACGAGGATTGCTTTCCAAATGGAGCGCGGGGGGAGGGAGGATACATACATGGTTGCACCGACAAAAACTGGTTTATTTTCAGAAAAAACGATAAAATATGCTGGTGTTAGCGAAAAAAAAAAAAAAATCTTTGTTCACAAAAGTCTTGAAAACCGCGGGGAGAAAAGAAACAATAACAGTAATTATACATGAACAGATCCACAGTAAACAAAAAAAAAGAGCCAAAAGGAAGAATAAAAAAAAAAGAGGGGGACTGTAGTGATGGGTAGGACACTTCTTCAATGTGGCTTTTTAAAGTGTCCTAAAGCGGGTCGAAAACAAAACAGAAACAACGCTGAATTGGTTAAAACTTTACCGAATCACCCATCAAAATGATGCTTAGGTTTAGCTGTTCTTCGTGCAAAAAGGCTTTGAGCTTTCCCCGCCATTGTGAGAGCCACGCTTGGGATTGATGGATCCGAGGAGAGTTCGGTTTTGCCCACTGAGCGACTATGGAGGCGGAGGGAAGTTTTCGTAACACCAATTTCTCCATCTCTTTGAGAGAGATGGTGTTGTTGGAGCGATTCTTCATAGTTCTCAAATCGTTCAAAGTAGATTCAACCACTACAGGTAAAGCCATAGTGTCGGCCTGTGGGTCTAGATCCTCTAATGAAGTTTCTTTTGAAGACGACGGTATCACTGGAATCTTTTCCGCCCTACTGTCAAGGTTGGATAAAACGGTATTGGAATCCACGTTTTTTCCTTGTGGTGTCTCTACGGTAGAACCCTTGTCGTGTAAGAGTTCATTGGCGGGAGGAGAAACAGGTGATGGAATGGGTAAAATATCTTTAGCCCGGGTAATGGGTGGATCCTCCTTTACTCGTTTACTTTTTTCAAGTGGGGTCTCCATAAATCGACATTTTTTCCTACTGCCTTCCGTAGTGCTGGCTGGGGCCTCCGTTTCCTCCTCACCTAGTTCGTCTTTTTTAGTTGAAAAATCCCTTACATTCACTTTTTCTGAACGTAAATTTTGCCACGCGGGGGAAATATGATCGGCTGAGGTAAAAACGTTTTTCCGAACTTCCCTTAGATAGGAAACCGGTGCATCCAACGCCACGACCTCAGCACTTTGGCTCGTATCACTACAAGAGGGGAGAAAGAGTAAAAGACTGCCAAAATCACGAAAGTCCTTGGGAGTTGTGACGTCAAACACAACATCGTCTTCCGTAGAACCTTTTGAAGCGTACCTCTTTTTCTTTCGACCACGAGTGTCCGTTTCTTGCGCTTGCTGTACTAGTTCAGTAATAGCCTCTGGGTGTTGCGTATTTTCAAATGAGACGAGATGAATGTTTTTCACAGAAACGTAACCCTGGCAGCTGTCCCCAAGAGCGTGAGGCTCATCCTTCTTTAACTGGTCCAATGCGCCAACCACTTTGTAACTCTTTGGGGGTTCCCCTACTATCTTTTTTTTCCGTTTCGCTTGGCTATTACTATGATTTGTGGGTTTAATTTCGGCGACTAGGTCATCTCCATAAGAGTTAATCATGATGAATGATCTTTAGTTGAAAAACACGTAAAAGGGTGCAGAGGGGGGGGGGGGGGGGAGTAGGAGAATAGAGTTTCAATTTTACAGAAGAGAAAAATGGTTCTCTAGTGAAAACACTCGGCTTTTGTTCAAATGCGTGTGAGGTTTTATCATAGTCAAGCGACTTAGATGATGGACAATTCTATCGTGAATACTTTAGGTATATTTACTTATTTATTTACTTGAAGTACAACACTCCACTCTGCTCCGTAGCGTGAGGCGAAACATTCAAAAAAAAATGGCTCTCCTGCACAAGAAGTATTCCTGTAAAGATAGGGGAAAAAAAAGACCTAGTTACCTTTTGAGTTAGGGGACATTCTGGTCCCTTATCTCTACGGTGTGACAACACCGAACTTTGGAGAAAAGCTAACTTTACAGGGAGCTGAAAAGGGAGATTCTAAAGAAAAAAAGGACATGTACAACGTAAAATAAAAAAAAAATGAATCTAGTAATAATAAAAAAAAAAAATAGTACATAGTACATCATGTGGAAAGCACTAAAGTCTAAATAGACCTGTCGTCGCACGATACACTGGTTCCTCTAAAACCCTCCTATCCACTAAAATTTCTACCGTTGGTGTTTCCACCGAGGGGGGCACAAAGGCATCATAGTGTGGTATCAGCTCCACCTCCCTTTTCACTGGTCTGGAGCGTAAAGCCCTTTTTGGTGTAGAAACGGAGTCGGAGTCGGAGTCCGGGACTGAGAATGCCTCCTTTCCACTCTGTATTGTCTCTAATCCAGTGTTGCGTTTTTGATAAGCTAGAAGCATTGCTTGGATTTTTTCCTGGCGCTTCTTTTTCAAGGCGGTTAGCATTTCAAAAAAGTTCTTCTCTTCTTC
This sequence comes from Angomonas ambiguus, assembly GCA_019695575.1. Lineage (NCBI taxonomy): Eukaryota > Euglenozoa > Kinetoplastea > Trypanosomatida > Trypanosomatidae > Angomonas > Angomonas ambiguus. The sequence goes on along the minus strand of JADNSB010000061.1, from coordinate 111,470 downwards.
GCTCTCCTGGACTTCTTTTTGAGCAGCTTGAACCGCTTTGGCGGCCTTCTGCTTGCCCACGACCGGTAGCTTAGTTTTGGGGCCCGACGCGATAATACTTTGAATTTCATCGTTAATCCTTTCGTTTCCTTTACCGCCTTCTTTCGATTGTTCTCATACAGCAATTGCCGCTTGGAAGAAATTTCAATCTTTTTTCCAGAACTCCTCAAAGCTGCTTGTAATGACTTTTTTATTTGTTTTTCCCTCTGTAGCCGAGCACGTGCAATGAGTTTTTCAAACTCCCGCTCCGCCGACTTCGAGGAATTGCCGCTGGAAACTATTTTTACCTTTTTTGTCCCATTTTTTACTGCCTTCTTTCTTGCAGCTACGCGTCCACCGAGTAGAAATAGTGTCCGATTTAACATTACTACGAAATTGGAAGAGAAGAATTATCCTTATACGAATAATAACAAAAAAAAAATGGATGAAGGAAAAGAGAAATTTATATCATCTAAGGGCACCTCAAAGGTAACACTTTATAAAAACGGTAACCACACACATACACAAAAGGGAAATAAAAAAACAAAAAAGCAGGTACAGTAATGTTTCGTACAAAAACTATTCAAATGTTGCTGTTGTTATTTCTCAAAGTCACGGAGAATGAACAACAACAAAAAAATCTTTCCAGTTCTCCCGTGGTGCACCCCTCCTTAACAACTACTACCTCGAAGGGAACTTCTCAAGTTCATCCCTTCTGTCAATGTCCATAAAGTCGTTTCTTTCCACCCCTGTCAGAGGAATCCCTAATGAAATTTTGAGCTTTTAGAGTCCTCGATCCTAAATAAAATAGAGACGAGAAGAAGAGAAAAATAAGGAAAAGTAACTGTTGAGGGCATGTAGGGAAAAAAAAAAAGAAACAAACAAAGGTACAGAGTAGACATATTATAAAGCGAAATCGGATATTATTACTTCAAGAAATAAATAAACTCTATTGTTTTATGTATGGTAATTCTGCTGTTTAGGGCGATGGTTGCTGTAACAGTTTGGACGGCACTCTAGCCTAAATTTTAGCACTTCTCAAGTGTTTACTTTTTTTCTTTCTTATTTATGACGTGCGCATTCCGAAAAATAGTGAAAATTTATTTAAATTTAGAGGGCGCGCAATTTTTGGCGGAAGGAGAATATTTCTGAAAAGAATTTGCTCTGTGTTTCACCAGCATTCGTTAAAGACGAAACAGCCTCCCGCACCACAGGGCGCTTGCGCTCTGGGTAACCAGCGATAAACTGTTCCACATATTCATACCAAAATGGAGGGTGTGTTTCAAAGATGGGGTATATCACCGACACACTGATGCTGAGGCCCCTATCCTGAAGCGTGATAATGTTCATGGCGATGGAAAGAAGCCTAATCCAGAGGCCGCGGAATGGTTCGAGGGCCTGCGCTAGTTGCTCCCTCGCCTGCCTCAGACTACGAGGAGTACGATCGGCGCGGAGGGCTCCACTGTCCTGTCCGGGGGTGTTGGAGACTCTCCCTCCGTTCGGGGAGGCATAATAGACGGGGAGTTGAAGAGGGGTGGGAGGAGGGGTACAGCTGCGGGTCATCGACAGCGCTGGAGACTGGGAAACTTGCTTCACATCCTTGATCAAACCCGCTATAAACGACAGAAACGTCATCCCAGCCATAAGTGGGGTGGTGTCCGTGTCGGTGTCTTCACAGGCGAAAAATACAAAAGATATAAGAGATTCTAGCTCACTGGAAGAAAGTTTTGCGAGGGGTTGATACGTCTCCTCATCGGTCATGACGCGTAAAAGTTCCAAGACGGACTGCGTGACCCTGCGATAATCCTTAAAGAGACGATGTGGAAACACGTTTAGCATTCTCAAAAGGCCTAGTAGGGTGTTGTCGTAGGTATCATCCTGGTAAAACCACATGGCTCCAAACGGGACAAACCCACCCTGGATGCAGAAGTGTAAACAGTTGATACTCAAGGAGAGCGGCTTGAGCATCATATCGAACGCCTTGTCCGATATGTCAGCCCCTGACGATACTCTCTGAATGTGCTCTTCGGTGATAGTGACCTCCACAATGGCCTGAAGCTGCGAGCAAACATGCTTGAAAACAAGCAGTCCTAGTGCACTGTGATTATGGATTTGGCTCAGTGGGTATCGAGTTTGACTGCCGTCGAGGAAGGCCAGTAAAAATCGAAGATAGGAGGAAAGAATCGTAGGGGTCTGAAAGGTGGGATCCTGGATCATGGAGAGAAACACACTGGATTGATCGCAGTACCACTCCGCGAAATCGCAGAAAGGTTGAGAGTCCTCCCGAAGTACAAGGCTCACACCCCTCAGGTCTTGGAGCCACCCGGCAACGTAGCGCTCATCCGTCACCGACCTATTTATAGTGTTTTGAATGCAATCCTCAATGGGCTGAAGAAACCCAATAAGGATGGAACTAGTGTAAGGCTGATGTGGGGTTAACTGCCACAAAACCTTGTACAGATTGGCCCTTAGTTTATACGTAACGAAAGATTGGGACAGCGGGAGATCCACCACTGGGGGTAGATCGAAGTGTAAATCGGAAAGAATTTGTGGTGTGATGTCTCTACACGCGTCCGATATCAAGTCAATCGACTGCTGCATCACCTGTGCCGTCTCCTCGTCTCTGTCTCCCGACACCCCTCGAGTGATGTTGTGGCCCGTATTATTCAATACGAATTGAAACAGATTTAACCGAGACTGGAAAACATTCGTGATAACCGCCGTCAACGGGTCATGGGAGCGGCTTCCTACCAGAATATGTTGCACATTTTGAAGAAAATGAAGTAAAGCTCGCTCCACAAAAAGGCCGAATAAACGAGGGTTCGATCCGCTGTCCCTTGACATGTGCCGGTGGTTGGCACAGTCTACACAATATAAAAGAAACTCGCTGCATGGTTCAACGTCCTGTTGATCGATAGCCACCAACACTTGTGATACTAAAGATCCAGCAATAAAAAAGAGCCATGCTGTGCTAGCCGTGGAGTACAACACCGACGGCCCGAGAGTCTGATTCACATAATCGGCGTACATCTTCACGGTCAGCCGAACATCCATTAGCGTCATGGCCGCGATAGAGGCACTCTGGTTTATCATTGCCTCGAAAACGTTGTCACACTCGCTTTCGTCTTCAATAAGAGCATCAAATTTGGAACAGCTGTCGGCATTCACTCGGCACTGAAACACACAGCGGCACAAGTCGGGTATAACAAGCTCCAAGTCCTTCACCGCATTCTCTTCGTGAGTCCCGTACATCTTGCGAGAGTGACAAAGACGTTCCCAAAAGGTAAGCAGTGAAGTTGCAGTCGTGAAACTGCCCTCCTCTCCGAATGGGACGGAGAAGTAACGAAGACTCAGTTGCTGTAACAGGGATACCCACTTCTCAAAGCTACGGCACACGTGCAAGTCCCTATACCCAAATGGGGCAACGAAGCGAGTGGCCGCCTCTGCAAACAATAAAACATAATGTGGAATACCCATTCGATCTGGATTTTGAACTGCACAGTCACAAAAAAGATCCAACGTACGATCGACGTACTGTATCCTCGCATCCATGTCATCAAAAAAGGTTCGTCGGATACCACATAGACCGGCAAGCCCTTCAAGCAAGGTGGCACACAGTGGGTAGGGTAACGCCTTCTGCTGCCCCCACAGCACGTTGGTGGTGTAGTCGTGTAGGATTACTTCCTTCCAGGAAGAGGGAAACTGGGTGGTGGCCTGCTCGTCTGTGTCATTGGTCATTACCGCCATGAAATCATACGTTAACACGTCTCGCACCAGATTCACGGTTTCAGAGTGGAAAGAGTCCTCGCTCACCTCCACCGGTGGACTGTTGTTAAATGCGCTAGGAATCTTGGACAGGGCATCGATCGATGACCGAAAAATATCCAGTAGACATTCATCCCTAAAATTGTTGCTGCAACGACGGTGGGTGGAAAAATTCATAAATGTTTGATTCTTGGAACTATCAAACTTACAGTGCTCGCTCACTAATGCGGACAGCAACTTTGCTCCTAAAACGTTGAGTCTACTGTCGTTGTTAGAATTAGTGAAGAGATTTACCGCAAATAACACATTCCCATTCACAAAGGGTTCTTTTGCGTAGGTTAACTTGCACAACCTCGCAAACCCGTGTATCATGGTGGTAAGAACCGTCTTTGGTGCATTCTCGAACAGTAACCGCTTGAGACACCCTTCGCCAAGGGACTGGGTGATGAGATTTTCCACTGCACTAGTGGAAAGTAGCTTTTCGTTGTTCTTGTAAAATGTGATGAGGGCCTGACTGATAAAAAACATGCTGTACTGACTGCCGGTCTGCTGGAGTATACTATGAATGAGATTAAACTGCGCACTCTGAGACAACGGAACATTCTCCTTATCGATTTCTATTTCTACCACCTCACTTTTGGAACTATTGGTGTTGACGGTATCAGGGTCTATAACTTGTCGGGTAGGGATTGGAATATCATTAATTTCCTTGGTGACGTACCCCAAGGCTGCCTCTGCCTCTTGCCGTTTGGAGGCATCGTGGTTCGTAAACAGTTGTTCCGACAAGATGTCAACATCATTTACGGACAACATGTTAGCAGAGAGGAAAGGGGGTAAAGAAAAAAAAAAAAGGAGTGTCTGGTCGGTTTCTAGTATGTGTCAATTTGACTTAAAGAGTATTGTTTATTTAACCTTTTTGTGAGATTAGGAGAAAGGAGGGAGAATATTATGCATCCAGCTCCTTGGGTAGTCTATACTTTCACACATACACACACACACACAATGCAATCGCACACATACTATACTGAAAGGTGAACTTCGTAAACCGAAGTGGACTATAATTAAAAAAAAAAAGTGAATCGAAGTACGGTTTTAACGACTTTTGAAAAACAAAGTGATATTTCTCATATGCGTTGTATAAAAGAAATCCTATATTACAATCCAGCAAACATGAACAAACCTAAACACATAAAAAAAAAATTTGTAAAAAAAAAAAAAAAAGAATGTGGAGTTAAATTGAATGTTTTAGTAAAGAACTAATCAAACATATTTGACTCCATAATGTCTTGAAGATACATCGTAACGACTGTGTAACCCCTCAGAGATTCTAAAAGCAACTCATAAGGCTCACTGGTGTTTCAACAGGATATCACCCTTTATAGTAACGCTTTTTTTGTTGTTGCCGTTGTTGTTGTTGGTAGACGAGTTCTCTTTCCCTTCTTCTGTGCGTCACTACGAAATACATTCTTCTCTACTCTCAGTTTCAGCTGAAAACTATGGCGAGAGAAATTCCTTCGGTCATTCCTAGTGGAGGAAACAATCCCCGTCTAGCCCTTGTGCACAAGGCGGCAATGCAGCCTGTCTGGGATCTTTCGTAAGACAATTGTTTTCTTAAGAATCCGGCTGAGGGGTACAAGGGACAGAAGTGTACTGTATGCTGTTGTCTGAACTATCACTGGAGGTGTTCACCCGGTGTTTCCCATTAGGGCTTCCCTCCCCTGATGCTCCTAAGGATGGATTCCTCTGAGTGGACGGGGAGGGCGTGGAAGAGGGAACGACTCTATTCTTTAGTGGGGGAGTGGAACCGGCGGGGGCATCTTTTTGTGAAGAATGAGCACGGGAAGGTGCTTTGGAAGCGCTTATTGGACTGTAGCTGTAGTCGCCCATTAAGCTATTTTTTCGGTTTATTTTCTTGGGAGACTCTGTCCCACCTAATCGTCGAATGGAGCTGGACGATAGTATGGATCGCGCGGAAGGGAAGGCGGTCGGACTGCCAGCCTTCTGGTGGGTTTGAGGGCTAGCAGTATCCATGGTATTCTCTGGGTCGTCCTCAGGATTCATCCCAATCGCCTTGTAAAAAAACTCATTTTGATACCCACTGCTATCGATTTTTTTCGTTCCCGCTCGCTTCTCTCCGGTAAAGGTGATGCTACCGCGACGGGTGCCGAGGGATTGGACTTCGGTCAACCCGTCCAGACTCCAGTTATCGGGTACTGTGTCGTCTTGCGGCGGCTTCTGCTTCGGCTTCATGTTGGTTTTGTTAAAATATATTCCTTCTTTGGATTTGGATAAACGTTTTTGCGAGACGTTTCGGTCCGACGCGCTGATTTTTCTGCTCAGATTGGAGTCCTGTACATCCTCATCGGATAAACTGTCAGACGAGGAAAAGGACTGAGATTCACCCAGGGTGGTACTGGTGTGTACCACGACTCCATTTTCCTCTGTAGAGGTGAGAATGGCATCTGCGTTGCTCATACTCATTTCATGAGTAGAATGCATCTCGGGTAAATTTCCATAATTCGTATTGTTGCCGTTCCTTCTCGACTTTTTCTTAAACGAAGACCTAGATGTAATTTTCTTCAAGCTCATTATGCTTCCACTTCTTTTGTTTTTCTTGGACATTACTACTACCTTGATGTAATTTACACGAAATATATACAAAAAAAAAATGAAAAACTGATTTTGACCATGTAAAATAAGAATATGAAGGGAAAAACAAAAAAAAAAGATGTTAGGGGACATCTTGACGAGGAAGTTACGACAGAGTTCAAAGTACATACAAGCTGGAAAAAAAAAAAGAGATTAAAGAAAGCCAATTATATGGAAAATACCAAAAAAAAAAGTATCGTTTTGTAATTATTGTTCTGATTTGTGAAGAAAGGGGGCAAGTTGTTTGGTTAACTCGTTCATTTCATTGACCAGTTCCTTCCTTTTCGTCTTTAATTCCTCTTTACCACCTACTGGAACCCCATCTAACTGACACATGTACTGAGTGAGCAGTTCGTCTGCTCTGGACGCTAATTCGGCCGTTCTTGCCTGAAACACTTCTTCACTTAACGTCTCTCTCTGATCAATCAAAGCCTCCAAGTCATGAATGGTCTTTTTTAAATGCTGACCTGTTTTCCTCTCCAATTTATTCAAGTAGGCCAAAAATCTACTGTCTTCCGGGTCAGCAAACTCCAAATCGTCATTATCACCGACTTTATTTTCCGTGTGGCGACGAATAACGGCGAATGTAATTAAAGCAACGCCACCAAATACCGTAATAGTGGCGCCAAGCACCCATGGGGAGCGTAACATGGAATACTCCTTAATAAAGAGAAATGGAAAAATAAAAAAAAGAGCAAGGTGGAACCGAATCATACTAGCACATTAAAGTGTTTCAATGAAAGGAATGTATATTATACACGTAATATGGGATAACGAGAGAGAGGGACACTTCCAAAGGTGATAGTAATAAATAAATAAATAGTAAAAAAAAGGAAAAAAAAAATAGCAACGAATCCACTGTAATGTCTTTGGGTAATTCTAAGTTGAACTCATCCCAAATACAAAAACAAAAAAAAAAATGAGAAAATGAAATGGGAACATGAGAATAAGAGAAAGGAAACGTACTGAAGGAAATAAATAAATAAAAAGAACATGTATAGAACCTATTGCATTACTTCGAATCACCACTCCTTAACAACAGTATTCACCACCATCTGTTTCTTTGTCCAGTGATCATTGCCTGCAATAAAGTCAGGTCGAACAATTTTCGCGCGATCCACTGTTCTATCGCCTTCGCACCGTCGGAGGTACACCCCTTCTACCTTGCCGTCGTAGTACACCGATGGGGTATTCACGAGAGCCGCGAGCTCTTCCTTGTGGTTGAATTCCCTGTGACTGATAAGACGAATAAGGGGTATGGTGGTGCACTCTTGAAGCCGTTGCTCCACCACAGGCCGTGAGGCGAATGTATTCGTGAATTTATCAAACAGATCAAAGGCTACGAAATAGTCTGGTAAATTTGTATAATGAATACTGTGCTGGGCGACTAACCACTCCCCATACAGCACCTCTCTCCCAGGAATGAGGAGCTGGTACAGCTCCGCAGAGTGTTCCGTCAGCCAAGGTGTCAGTCGACCAAACTGTGCGTGGTACCCGCTCGACACAATATGACTTCGATTCTGGCAGAGTATTTGGTAACTGACTGGGTCGATACTAATACCAAAGTTAGCACCGTCAATCTTCTCCTCTACATAAATGGGCGTGTGAAGAAACCCCTCCACGTCCCGCTGCTCCAGTATTAAATCGTCGCGGGTGGCGGCCCCCAAATTCATCAAATGGCGCGTTCGGGGAAACTTTACAATATCTGGGGTATCCAGTGGTGGCGGCTCAAGGGGTGGGAGGCCCCACCTCCCCACCACCAACTCACTGACCGCCTCCTCGCTGGAGAGGGTAATCACGTCACAGAACTCTTCCTTTTCCGCTGAGGGTGGTATTAATTTTTCCTTCAGTTCCTTCACCACACGTTCTGCTGAAGTAGGTCGCAAGGTCTCATGGTCTGCTCGGTGCTTTACTCGGTATATCGCCACTTCAGCAGGGATATCCATAAAAATACACAGCACGCGCTGAGCCCGAGCAGGTCGCCATGCCTTTCGGTCCTCAGGGGTTAAGTTGCAGCGGTCAACCAGCGCCACGTCGGTCGACCGTAGGACCGATAAACGCTTTTCCGCCTCTTTTCTACCCAATTCGTCCTGTGAAATGCGAACCACACGAGAGCAGTGCGCCGCAATGTGCTTTCCCAACGTACTTTTACCGGAGCCGGGAAGACCACACAGGATGATGGCGTCGTAGGGTAATTTTTTAGAAGGATTGGCCTCCGCGTGGTGGACGTCTTCGCCTTCCCCTTCCCCTTCTTCAGCTGCGACTGCTACTTCTGCCGTTTCCTTGTGCAGCCCTTCTTCGATTTTCCGCAACGCGTCTTTCTGAGAGTCGGAGAGTAAAGTTTCCCTTCCGGTTGTGTCCAGCGCTGCAAATCCCTCCGCCAATGACATGCCGAATCGCTTCATTAAATAACTCAGCAAGACGAAAGCAGTTCTACCTTTTCCCCCAAGGCAATGAACCACCACGTTTCCTCCTCTCTCTCCAGGGTTTAGTAGAATAAGAATTCGCTCAAGCTCCTCCTCAGAAGGGGGAGAGCGATCTTCTATAGGTATATGGTTGTAGTGAATCCCTTTCTCACTCTTCAGCGAGGACCCGCTCTCCTCCATCAGATTTAGAATGGTGGTAATACTCAGCTTTTGGAGTAGAGGCAGGTGCTTACTCTGCACGATACCAGAACCGTAGAGTTGAAAGCCATACGGGTGGTCCGTTTTTATCTCGCCAAAGTTAGCAGGAGATACCACCAGCTTGACCTCTGCTACCTCATCCGTTTTGGCCTCCACTACGGCAAACCTTTTACTCTTTGCTACAGGGCGGTGGCTGTTATAAAAGGTTGCTAGTGTTTCGGCTTGCTTCCGAGTACAGTGGGCAATAGTCCCATTCCCGTTATTGATCGCCGTATCGTTCAGGAGGGTGAAGAGGTGGTCGGGGTCCTCCTGGAGTCGTAGCAAGGCGGTAAGACCGGCGCCCACGTGCCCCGCCGCTACCATAGCATACAGCACATCACACCGCTCCTTTCGATTCCGGCAGAAAAGTATTAAATAGACGCGAAAGAGTTCTTCTGCGGTGGTGTAGCTCAATACCTCGTATAGATACTTGATAAACGCCCTGGAAACATCATCCAGCTCTTCAAAAGGGGGAGGAGGGAGGTCGCTGTGGGTGTGGGTGTTGTTTCCCCCGCTACGCTCCAGGAATCTCAGGCAGTCTTTTAAAAACCGATCCACCTCTTTTGTGTAAAGATTTTTCAAGTTGCCCTTCAGTGCTTTGAATGACTTATCAATGTCATGTCGGTCCTGCTTAGCGAACCCCAACGTGATATGAAGCCCTTCTCTCTCCCCCAACCCACACTGTATTCTCACATGCTGCCCGAAAGGAAAAAGTACCGGGGCGAAACACACCTCCTCGGTCTTCACCAGGCCAATACAGTAATAGGGTGTCGATTCACTGACAAGGGGATTAATCTGGTCATTCTCCAGTAACAGTGTCGCCGCCATCACACCGTCCTCTTCCACAGGGGTAACGACGGTGATGTGGTACAGTGGACCATCCCTCGCTTCTCGGGGTGCCCTCCAGCTGGGAGGGACCTTGGAAGTAAACGCCTCTGGCACATCCACCGGGCTGAAAAATAAACACCCTTGCCGTAGAGAAAACGACCCCATTCCTTTCGAAAACACAGAAAAAAAAAATAGGTGCTCTAATGCTAGCTAGCCTTCTTTTCGTTGCTTGTTTGTTTGTTTGTGCTTTAACGGACTTCAAAAGAGAGCATGAAGCAGAAAAAAAAAAATCTCTAGATTATAGTGAAACAGACCGACTCCATAATTAAACACAACGCAGCTTTAGAAAAAAAAGATGGGGGAATTAATGTGGCTGAAAAAAAAGAAAAAAATTAATTTTGTGTGTTGAATTGAATTTAGGGAAAAAAAAAAAGAAGCAAAAAAAAAGAAAAATGAGGAGAAAGAGAGGCGGGAATGCAACACAAAAGTGCTTACACCACCTTTATTCTAATTATACTAAAGTCCCTCTCCTTCTTCATTCTTAATGTTTTTCTACAGTTCATAGTTCTTCTTAGTTTTACGACGATGGCTGCTTGTCCTGGTTCAATATACTTTTGATGTGGAGAAAAGCCGTTAGGCTAGGATCTCTTAATTGCGTAAAATATTATCGCAAAGAAAAAAAAAATGGATTACAATAATTAAAAAAAAAAATGGAATCAGGCTCAGTATCGGCGGTAAAAACATAGAGAGGAGAACCGAACTAAAATTCAAGCAGCCCCTTACTAAAGTGTGTTACTTGCCCAACATGGACTGGTCATTCGCCCTTGGAATTTCCCCGGTCACACTTGTCACAATGGACTCCATAATTCTCCAAAAGTTAATGGCGTCGAGGACAGGGTTCAACCAACCGGTGGTGATGCAGTAGCTGCAGTCGAAGGGGTCCTTGTGGTGCTTTCGGTGAGCGATGGGAGAGAGCAAGATACCATTGTCCATCATAGTCTTCACCAGTGGGGCTTGCTTAAACTGATGCGACCACTTGTGAATTTCATTCGTGAGAGCAACGAATAGAAAAAAGGTGTTGGCGAACACATGATAACCAATATTGCCCTGGTGAAGGTTATATTGGTAGTTATTGCCCGAGTTATTCGCCTTGTAGTTTATAAGGTAGAATTGGATCAGAAGGACTGGTAACAAAGGCAACGTGGTATCAGCGTTCGTTTCAATGAAATCGTGTTTACACATGGCCGTCTGGTCTACGTGGTGCTCGCGGAAACTGCGAATAAAATTGCCAAAGATGATAGTATCAGGGGTGCCCCAGGTATCCAGACCCCAATGCGCAAGGCCGGAGACCAGATCCGCCAACGCCATGGCGAAGGCAATGTAGAGCGGCATGAAAACAAGGACAGAAAATTTAGCATCGCTGGCAAACACAAAGTACCGCCCAGTCTTTATTACGTTATTACACCAAAGAAAAGTGGAGAGGGAAAGATAGCAACACTCCAAGAAGCGTTTCTTTTTGGTATAGCCCGACTTGAGCTTTTGCGCATTAGCCTTTCGGACATCGTCGTCGCCGACGATGGGGCCTGCCATGGGAGGCTGTTCCGGTTCAACGGAAGGCATGTAGAAGAAAGAGTAATGAAGGTGTTTATGTAATAAAGTTGAGCAGCTAAAAGAAGAAGAGAGGGAAAATAGGTATACCACTAGCGAGAGAGGTAACGAAACAGCTCATTTGAATAAATAAATACAAACAATTGTGTTACCCGGTTACAACGGCAAATGCTACAAGATTTAGGGGCATTGCTAATGGTTGTTTTCTTTTTTAATATCAATGAATAACTTTAGGAACATTAAAAACAAGAAAAAAATTATTTTAATTAAACTCAGGATGGGTTAGGGGGTAGAACTCCTCTCATCTAAGGAGAAAAGAACACCACCTTCACCTCCTTTCCCTTCACAGAAAATTTTCCGTCGGCAACGATGGCACTGCTGACCTTGGTGGAGGCAAGCTCGACCACCGCATGCTTGCTGCCCTTACCGAACCAGTAGGCGTCCGACGCGTTGGTCCCCTTGGTGGAGATTTCAGCCTTTATATCCGACAGTTTAATGTCCTGGGGAACGTCACAGAGGCGAATAAAAGCACTCGGGCGTTTGGCAGAACGGTTATTTTGGTTATTGGACTCCGATTCCTTCTTTCCTCCTTCTTCTGCGGCAGCGGCGGCGGGGCTTGGACCTCCGCGGGCGGGTTTCTTTTCGTCCTTATTGTTCTTTGGCCTTTCAGAGCGTGGCTTGCGTTCCTCTCGCTCAGGGCGCTCGGGCTTGGGACCACGAGGAGGGCGCTCGCGGGTTTGTTGGGGTGCGGGGGCGGCGGACGTCTTGGTGGCGGGATCCTTGTAGTGGGGAGCAGACCGCTGTTGGGACTGTTGTTGCGGTTGCGGTTGATGTTGTTGGTGGTGTTGCTGCTGCTGTCTCTGTTCCTGGATCTGTCTCTGTTCCTGCTCCTGAGCAAGGCGCTGCAGGTGCATCGCCAACTCTTCCTTGGTAACAACGGTGGCACCCTCAGGGATATCTTCCCGGATGAAATTGACGAAGCGGAGATAGTCGGCCGCAATGAAGTAGGTGTTTTCCTTGTACGGAGTAGGGGTCAGGGTGAAGACGTGGAGAAAGATACGGTGGCCGCCGGGTACGTAGAGCATACCCTGGCAGACGACCTGAATCGTGTTGCTGGGAGCGGGGAGGGCATCCGCGGTCATCACGTGTACCTTGCGCACACGAAGAAACTCACCCAGGCGGGAAAAGTGATTAAGGATGGGCGTTTTACCAGAGACCGTCGCCGGTTGATCGTCCACGTCGGCAAGGGAAACGAAGGAGTTATCGCCGTAAAAGTCACTCATATTACGGCCCATATCGCCTGGCTGAACAAAGCGGTTGTAATACTGCACCAAAAAGGCGCTTGTGACTTTGTTCGCCTCATCCAGGGAAAGGACAGACATGTTATATGAACAGAAAAGCTTTGGAAATAAAAACTAGAGACAAAGAGGGTGAAAAGAAGCAAAAAACGTTCAAAAACGCAGTACCAAATATTGTCCTAGAATCAAACAAAAGGCACTACCAAAACAGAAGGAAAAAATCACATATATATATATATATATATTATTTTTTTTTTACTATTCATCTAGACTGGAAAAATGTTTCAAAAACACAAACCTCGTCGAAAACGACGGTGAAGCGCTAGCACGTATTTATGTATATTCGCAAAAAAAAAAAGAAGAAAAGGGAGCAGAATACTATTGCTACAACTGAGAAGGATCTATTCGCCCAACAGGATGTCGTTCAGCCAGTTTATGTGGAACCTCCCTCGCCAACTCTTGCGCTAGCGGGGCAAGATCGGTGTCGTCGTCGAGGAGCTCTTTGAGATACAGCATCGCCTCTGGTCGAGCAGGGGTTATGCCACGAAACCGTTCATTTACTTTCTTCCCAACCTCTCCACCTAGAGCCACATCCAACATATCCCTGACATTATCCATCTTCTCCAACCGCTTCCCCAAGTCGACCCCTTTCTCTTTTTCTACGTGAAAAATGCGCTCCAGACCGTTCAACGAGACTGGTTCTAACTTCTTCGCTACGAAGTAGTCTACCAATCCGTACTTCCCAAACAGTGTGGGACCTCCCTCTTCCTCCTCCTTCCCTTCCGAAGGGATCACCTTATCTTCAATATCTTTAAAAATAGACTGCACCGTCTCCTGAGCATCGACAACAGAGTGTAGTATTACGCCTTTCGCTCCATTCTTCACCCACCCAGAGCAGTACAGTCGGGGAGTGTCTTTCACGCGTCCCTTCTCATTAGGAATGACACCTTTACTCTCGTCAAACGGGACCTCTCGGAGGGCCTCACTTCGGTATCCGATAGACTTTAGTACTACGTCGGTCGGTAGGACAAGATAGCGTGTCTTCTCCTCCCCATCGGCGGGAATATCGGTTCTTTCGTACAAGACCGACCCGACGTAATTCTTCCGATGAGGAGAGGGCAAAAACTTTACGGGCTTCAGGTTGTAGCGAAAGCGTACCGTACAGGGACCTCTTCCCTGTCGCTCGGAGGATGGCGCATTCACCTCCGTACTGACCTCGGGGTAGAGCAGCTCTCCATCTGCGTTGGACGCGAACCGTTGTAATTCACGCTCCATTTTCTCCTGCGATACGGCAAATTGATGGACCAACTCCATCAGACGTTTATGCGCCCTCTCCGTTCGCCCCGCCCCACTCGTCTTTAGTGCGGTTTCCAGATTGAACGGGTCCGTCTCTACGGTGACGGTTTCGGGTTGATATTTGGTCATCTCACGGAACTCTGCAATAGCAAACGCAGAGTGCTCCGCGCCTCTTCGACCCACCACGTTGATTTGAGAGATGCGATTTTTCATCAATTCTTTGATCGCCATCGCGTTCATGTCAGTCGGACAAAAGTACTTGTAGTCCGCAGCCAGCACACGCACCACATCCATCGCCACATTACCGTTCCCGATAACGGTGGCGTTCACTGCTTTGGGGATATCAAATGGACAAAAACGCGGCGATCCATAGGGGAACGGAAACTTGTTATAATAATTCACGAAATCACGTGCACTCAGCACATTACCCAAATCCTCTCCTTCAATCCCTAACTTTTTGCTTCCCTCCGCCCCCGTGGACACCACCACAGCCGAGTAATGTGTCATGAGAGCTGAAAGTGGTATTTCCTTTCCAACCGTGATGTTGCCGATCCATGTGACTTTACCACTCTTAAACATTTCCATAAACTGTCCCTCCACGTTTTTGACGTCAGGGTGGTCGGGGGCAACACCGTAGCGGCAAAGGCCGAACGGTACGGGCAGTCGCTCGTATATATCGACGTGTATATTGTCATATTTTTTTGTAAGATTACTCGCAACAAAACATCCGCTTGGTCCGCTCCCAATCACCGCTATTTGTATCTTACGAAGAGGGGAGGTTCCAATGTTTTCAGTGGTGTTGGTGCTGTTTCCCTCCATTGTGGAACAAAGTCGAAATCCAGTTAAAACACAAGAGTGAAAAACTGGACTACCAAACGACAGCCACCGCTTCATTGAACTTTTTTTTCTTATTTAGATGTTGCCGTGGTTGCTATTCTTGTTACTTTTCATGTTGTCATTGAGAAAATAACGAAAGGGGGAAAAAAGAAAGGAAATAATTCTAATTTTTGGTAGTGCGGATAACAGCTTTTTTTTAAAACAAAAACATTAAGTGTTAATACCAATAGGAGCAATATAAAATAATTTAGAAAATGTAAAAGAGAAAATGAAACAATAAAAGCTCACGTGAAAATGAAAAAAAAAAATAGGTAAATAAAAAAAGCAGGATAAAGAAAAAGCATCTTCCAGTACTGGAGACGCCCTAAAAATTTCTTTATACAACTAGCTAGTAGACTGAAGTGATTAAAAATAGAAAAGGTGTAAAAAGGGTAAAAAAGGTGAAAAAAAAATTATGATAATACTAATACTTGGTAACATTTCCCTTATATATATATATATATATATATATATATAAATGTCATTTACAGTTACATAAACCACAACCGTTCATTGAGAGGATGAGGTATCATCTCGAAGCGCAACTGAGGTACCGCGTCTAAGAGCCGTTCCGAAATATCAGCAAGGCGGTGGGCACAACGCGTCGAGATGGGTAGCTTAGTAGCCTGTGGGGATAATATATTGCACATGGCATTAATCATCAATTGGGCGTCCCCAATGTCAAGAGATGGACTGACGTGGTGCACCGTATACAGTACCGTGCGGGCGGTAGACATGTTGCAGTCATGCGACTGTAGATAAAAAGAGGGAGCCGCCACTTCATAGTTCAATCCAACTGGAGTGGCTGCCGGCACCACCACACCCTTCACCACATTGTTGTACTTCTTTGCCTTGTCCTCTCGGCCCCTTTGGTGTCCTTCAGAGTTGTCGTGAATGAGCCGAATATTAGTTCGTTTGTGAAGACACATGAAAGTCAGACCACAGTTGGGGAGGCTCAACGCTATTCTCTCCTTAATAGCATTTAGTTCACTGAATACATCACCGTCTTGTAGAATGATCACCTCATCCAACCCGTCGTAAAGCGAAATCGCCTGGGTCAATATGTTCCCAAAGTGCTCCGCGACATTGGCCACTTCCCTTCCTCTCGCGTCGTGTCGCCAGAAATACGGCAACACATGGTTTCGCTCGGGGGCGAACAGTACTCCCACAACAGCACCCGTCGAAATGACATTGGTGTGACACGTATCAACGCCCACGACCAGCACACATTTCCCCTTAATCACTGGAACCTCTTTTCCTAAATCGATCCCACGAAGGGGGTTCACCTCAAACTTAACATTCAGCTGACGTTTGACATTACCACAGAGAAGAGAGGCGCGCTTGGGGGTGGAGGCGGCCGGGAGCACCGTAGGCAGAATACCCCGACTCAATGCCTCCGCCATCACCCACCGAGTGGCCCGTAAGTCTCTATCGGGGGTGATGAGAAGAAGGGCACTATTGGGGTCCCGAAGCGTGGGGGTCTTGTCGGATGTAAGCAACTGCTCCGCCATCACCCGTACCGCCTCCCCTTCATCCGCTACCATGGACGCCATGTTGGTGCGAAAGTACTGTGACATTTGTTGAACCGTCATGGTGACTCTATTCTTTTCCTCCGCTGTCAATCTCTTCTTCATTACGCCGATGATAAGCAGCGAAGTGGGATAGGGCGATGGAGTGGGGTGGCGCATCTTGGGCGACTGTCTAGGACTAGATACAACAGAGGTGTGGGGTTGCGGTAGTATCGAGACGGCGCGTGTTTTTAGAGGTACAGTGGAAAAGGAAAGGCCCCAGGAGAGCAAACTCCTCTGCAACTCTGTAGCAAGAGTGTTGAGAACCTGCATTCGTTTTTCGGGCATTAGGGACAACACCGCCACCGCAGTGTCCTGCCACCCCTTCATTCGGGGATCAAAGCAGCAGTGTAACACCTGCATGGGCTGCGAGGTGTAATCCGGGAAAACGGCAAAAGGCTGCCCAGGGTCTAGGTGTGGAAGGAGGCTACGTAGACGGGTGTCGGCAAGCCGAGGAGCTGTGATGCCGTACTTTTCCTCCCCATCGTCCGAAGGCCGTTGTTTCGTTGTGTTCGTGTGAGCCGTGAGCACCTTTTCATTTTCAGGGAACGTGACCAGTCGAATGACATTCTGCTCCATCGTGTGGGACACCACCACCGCTGTTCCTTGAACGGAGCGGGCAATTCGGCGCTGGGTATCCTCATCGTAGGGCCCTGGGCCGTAGTGTTGCTTTATCTCATCCCATATCGAAGTTTCCGAAGCGATCGTGCCTTTCGTATCTATCTTTACACAGAGGATACCAGGCAGCAGGGTTCCCGTTCCATCGGGAGAGGCGCTCTCGGGTTCTTTTGGATGAGGAGTAGCCGGTCCCTCTTCGGAAGCGTCAGTGGGAGTGGTGACAGCCTCTAGCTTACCGTTTGTTATTTCAAACAAACGCAGATTATTCTTCTCGGGAAAGTCCCGAATTTTGACCTTTGACGCTGCGTAGGTAACACCCACTTTCAGTATGTCTGGTCTGGCGGGCTCCCACACCGACGCAAGATAGACACCCGAAGCGTCACTGATTTTATAGCTTTCCACTTTTTTCTCCTTGTACGAAAACGCCCGTATAAAAGAGTCAACGGTGAAGTGAATGGGAGGTCCATCGAGGGGGGTGACCCCCACCGACGCATCCCGCAACTCTGTGGTGGTAAGCGTGCCTTTCGCCTTGGTAGACTTGGACTTGTGTTGCTTGGGGGATGGCGCAGGAAAACTTCCTCTGACGGCGTCGTAATTCTCGACTTCACTTCCGTCGACATAAAGGGTGCTATAGTTGGTACCCTTATACAACCGCAGGCCACCGGAGCTCAGGCCATCGGAGAGGGAGACCACTTTACCCACCTTCTCCCGGGCAATAGTGAACTTCCCATTCCCTCCCGAGGCCGTCCCCTGGATGCACCAGAATATAATCTTTCTGAGGAGCTGCTGCAGTTCCGAGGGATCGAGCTCGGTGTAGGTGGTTTGTTCCACAAATCGCAGTTCACAGCTACGCCAGCCCAAGTCGAGGTACTCTTTCGGTACCTGAAGCGCCTCGGAAGGCAAGGGAGAGGCGCTGTACACGAAGTGGTTCAATTGCACCAAAGGGGGAAGCTTCGTGAAGCGCTTCATCAAGGACCGCCTTATTGACTTCCAGGATCGGTTCGGACTCACCCGCTTTTCCACACCCTCCGTGGTGTTGTCTTTATGCTTCAAGTTACCCAATTTTTTGGTGTCCCGGGTGACGTACATTTCGTATTTGAAAAGTGGCGACTTCTCCAACCCTTCTTGACCCGTATGGAGATGAATAGGAAACAGGTTACTGAGCACGCCGTCCTCACGTAGGCGACCACGAACGTAGAATCTACTTTTTTTGTCCAACATTCGCTCAAAACTGTGCTTTTTTTTCAACTCCAACGGTTGGGTGAATTTGACGGGAGTGAGCCAAAACGTACGAGAGGAATCCCCATTAGAATTGCCTTTGTTACTAAAGACATAACTAGAGGGCTCGGGGACGAGAGTGGATAGAGCCGAGGCGAACCTTCTCGACACTCGTGTAGTGGAATCGCCGTAGTTCCCACCACACACAAAAACACAAGCACCATTTAACGTTTTTTCCTGTGAGACCCTTCGTCGGAACATGATTCGTGAAAGAAAGGGAAAAAAGAGAAGTAAACGGAATCCTATCGAAGTGTCACCACTATTAAATATGTTAAATGGTGAAAAAAAACGGCAAAAAAAAAAGAGAGAGAATAACAAGAATACATAGGTCTGTGTACAGGTTGCCCGAAATCAAAAACACGACTAGTAAACAATACTGAACAGAGAGCTGGACATACGATAGGAATAATAATAAAAAAAAAAAAAAAACTTTTCGATAGCAATGCGAAAAGTGACAGTAGGTGCCCTTGAGTGCAGGGCTACAGCAATATATAATGCGTTAGGGGGAGGGAGGGTTCCTAAATGAATAGTAATACTTCGTTAGGCCACCCGTTCATATAACAAAATATAGGCGGTACTCGTCACCAGCCCAGGCACCTGAATAGGAACCCCAAAATGCTGTTGAACTTCTCTTTCGGTCATATCCGTCACATTCTCGTCATCCAGGCGGCGCCATTTCTGCGGGCCGTAACGAACGCAAGTGAAGTAATGCCCAGAGCTAGGTCCCTCGCCGAGGTGGGCGACAAACCCTGCCAGTTCAAAGCGAGCCTTGTGCTTGGCCAACCCGTGCAGTTTGCGCTTTACATGCTCCGGTGCCTTCTTAAAGCTGTCATTGGGAACATTGTGTTCTTGATTCCACTTGGCCTTCTCCTTCAGGGCCGCGTCCACCTCGTCGTCCCCCTCCACCACTGGTTCGTACTCCTCCACGTCCATCTCGATGGGTAGGGCCACGTGGTGGGACTGCTTGGAAAACATATTTTTAGAGGCGTCGTAGCGAAATCGCTTTAAATGAATCAAAAGGGCATACTGGGGTAGGCGCTCCACGTGAATTGTTTTGGCGGCCCGAAATTTGTTGACCCCACATCCGTCGCAATGCAACAGTTTATTATCGCCGAAAAAGTATTCAGGGTCTCCGATATGGCTAATACAGCTGTTTAGAGAACAGCCTGGGTTGGTTTCCACGGAAATATCTAAAAACACCTCTTCCCGAGCAGTCATATGATTGCACTCTAGACACGCCGTCACCGACTCGTAGGAGCCTTGAATAATAGCCTGCAATGGGGATACCATTGGCGCACTCCCACTGCTCCCTCCCACCGGCGGAGCATCGGCCGACGGACGCGTCTCCCCTTTCTTTGGCCCTTTGGAGGAGCTGGAACCGCTTTTCCACAAAGAAGAGAAGGAGGTCTTTTTTTTACGATAGTTGGCCGCATCAGAGAATAATTCTCTGTTGCGAGGATCGGTCATCATCTTCTGTTCCGTTTCTATAATGTCATTTAAAAGGTAAAGCACAAATTCATGGGCGTCCTGCTGCATCGAATTATTAAAGGACGCATTGTTTTCTTTTATACATTTTAAAAAGCTAGAAGGAGATACTTTAGGTTTTCGCATCGGTCCCCCACTGGTGGGTGAAGCGTGGTCACTCGTCGACGACCCACTACCCAGCGTGTGGTGCTTTTTACTCCCATTGACGTTCAACGCAGGGTTGTTTTGCTTGTGCATGGTGGTGAAGAGCTGACACAATTGAAACAGCACTGTAGTTTCCTCAAAGCCTACCCCTCCTCGCCGGCTGGCGTACACCTCTTGCAGCTCCAGCAAACGTAGACGAATAGGGGCACAGTGGTACAAGAGTTGAATCACAGAGTTGAGGTAGCATGTATTGCCGTAGTTCTCTAGGCCTAATGGGGCGCCTGTGATTTCGAGAAACCGGGCGTGCAGGGGCGGGTTGGAGGTCATGGAGCTGTTCGCGGTTCCCATATTAGGGCTCACCCCATAGTTTATACTGCTGCCCATCAACGCAGATTGATCTACGCTCATCTCCGTA
The DNA here is from genome assembly GCA_019695575.1 of Angomonas ambiguus. Taxonomy (NCBI): domain Eukaryota; phylum Euglenozoa; class Kinetoplastea; order Trypanosomatida; family Trypanosomatidae; genus Angomonas; species Angomonas ambiguus. The sequence continues at coordinate 90,961 of JADNSB010000061.1, read as the reverse complement.
CCAAGCGGTCCACCGAAGCTGGGCCCACGACCGGCAGGAGACTTGAGTAGTTCCGCCTTGGTGAAGCTGTGCTCTCGATAAGAGCGCAACACTGGAGAAGAAACGGAGGCGATATCGTCGGCACTACCACTCATATTATAAATAGGAGCCTGCAGTTGTGGAGGGGCGTGTATTCGGCGGGTGGAACTGGCCAGTGGTGAACTGGGGGTTCCGACAATAAAAGGATCTGTGGTGCTCGATACACCGACAAAGTGGGAGAAACTATTAAAGTGTTCATCTTCTCCCCCCGCCCCGTCGTTATCCGTCGGTTGTGGGTATACAAAACTTTGAGGGTTCAACACCTGAGGAACCGACACACGACTGGACGAAGGGGAGTTGGCGTACGTCTTATTGGGACTCAGACGTGGCTGAGACGAGCTAAGCGTTGGTGGTGGCACCGCACTGGACGGGCTACTCCCTGATTTATTTTTTGAGTTCACTCCACTAGAAAAATTACCGCCGCTGGGATTGTAAATGTTGGAGCCACCCTGAGGAGCCGTTCCTGGCCGTGTCGACCCAGACCCCGACCTGCCCGTCTTGGAGTGTTCGTTACCCATGGAGAGAGAGAGAAAGAGTGAGAGTGTGTGTGTACCCTTTCCTTTCCGCTAATAGAGTGTTTTACTGAATTACTTTTTCTAAAGCGAAGGCCACTGGGTGTAGCGAGTGCGGGTGGGGGGTACCTCGTAGAATATACAGGAGTGCAAATTGAAGGGCTAAAAGTAAGCCAATAAAGATACTTTGAGTAAAATTTCAAAAGATTACAAGCAACACGAAAATAATTAAAAAAAAAAATAACTTACCGACTGCTAAGAAAGCAGAAGAGAATCGAATACACTATATATTTATATATACCACTATATATAGGTGTTCTGACTAACTAGTAACGAGAAAAGCAGAGGTGAAGAGTATTGGGTTAGTGTTTAGTGGGTATTGTTGTTTATTGTCATCTAAACGTTTCGTCCATGCAAGTGAAAGGAGAAAAAAATAAAGAGTCAAAAACGAGTGAGTGAACATTAAAAAGATATCTATAATAATAACTCTATGTGAAGGAGCGACAAACAGTTTTAAATTCCACTCATAACGTTCTGCAGTAGCGTTAAAAAGTCTAACTCGCGCTGATCGGGTGGTAAAATAGACTTCTCCGACACTTCTTTGTATTCCACCGCTACATTGTTGCTTTCATCCTTGGACAGCTGAACGATGCCGTACTCTAGCATGTTGACCATGTTCTCCGTTTTGTGATACATACTAAGGTTAGGATACACTAATTCATCCGATTTCTTATTCTTTTTACCACCACCGGAGGGGGTGTTTTCTTTTTCTGCTGCTTTCGATTTTTGAATCGCTTGCTGAATAGCAGCATCAAAAAACCCATTCTCAAAGTATTTCTCCTTCTTTAGTATTTCACCATAAATAAACACCTGCATCGCGTAACGATAGTATTTACTATTCGGTAGGTGAGAGAGACAGCCAGTACAGGGGGACTCAAAGCTGCCAAAACGAAAGTTACTAATGATACTCCCGCTTGTCTTCCAGTCCCCAACTAGTATGTGATGATTTTTTTTGTTGATTCCTAAAAAATCTATGGTCCCCGCGATCCCCCAGTCCGGAGCCGCCACCACTTGCTCCACGCCTAGCACATGGTAGTGGTCCAGCACCCGCTGAACAGCACTCTCGGCCGCCGCAATGTACGTCTCCTCCTCCCCGTGCAGCACCTCCTGCTCCATCTTTTCCAGCCGCGCGATACGCTCCTGTTCCTCCTTGGTGACTTCCGTTTTCGCTTGAGCGATTCTTTTTTTTCGGTTCTCCATCAGCAGCATAAAAGTGGGAGGCGGTTGCTCAAGGAGGCGGGACTCGATATAACTGTGAATATTCTTCCCCAAAAGTGCCTGTCGGTTCCACTTTGCTTTAATGGCCTCTGGGGTCTCTCCCGTCTTCCGAGACACTTTCTTTAATATTTCGGCTTCCTCAAACGGGAAGTACTTGTCCAACACCTTACTCACCGATTTTAAGGTAGTACCACCTATTTTGTATTGGTGCCATTTGGGGTCAAAAGTAATGAATCCCCCAGAAGGGTGCTTGATACGTTGCATACTAAAAAGAGATGGATCTACCTTACACAACGACAAATAAAAATTAAACAAAAAAAAAGAGTGAAAAGGAGAAAGGGTTCAATACACTATTTATTTATGCTTATTTGGTGATATTTGTTATAATTTTGGAGGGGTATTCTCCAACAAGGGTAAAGAGAAAATAAAATTCTAAGCCATACAATGAGTACATTTATCCTTTTCATCTCTTTATTCTCCGAAACCTTGATGACATTTAATTGGTCTTTCATGAAAAAGGAATTGCCGCATTATATATTCGTACATATATATATATATTTTTATACATCTCATTTATTTTATTTCTTTTATTACGGTCACAAATCCCGCTACATAGGATACACCTCTACCTATTATTCTCCTTGATGGGTAGACAGTTAAAAAAATGCTACTAAAGTGCATCTTTTACCACAAACAAGATATACGGACCTTTAAAAAAAAAAAAATGAAGAGAGAGAACGGAAACAATAGGAACTACTTTTATTATGATTGTCATCATTACTATTATTACCTTTGCTGTTCTTTCACTTTTCTTTTTTTCATTTACTGCTCCTCTCCCTCCATCTGTTGCTCTGCCTGCTGTTGAGCCTGCTGCTGTGAAACCGGTAAAAACAGCTTAAATTCCGGTGGTAGCTCTTCCTCCGCGTACAGTCGGTCGCTGAAGTACAGCCGGCGGATACGGCAGTTCGCATGCACCTGCACTCGCAGCGTTTCCAGATAGTTGGTGCCATAAGCACGTCGGGTAAAATCACTCAGGTTAAACTGAATTTGGTTCCAGCCCTCATCCAGACGCATCGGCATGGTGCAGATAAAAGGCTTTACCTTCGTGGTGCTCTGATAATTGCTGGCCCGGAAGCGACGGTTGATGTTCTTATCATCCAGGATAGTGACCTCAAAGGAGAAATACTTCTTCACGTTCTTAATAATCATCACCAAAAACGGAAGTTTAATTCCCAACGTCTGCTTGGGTTTTGCAGGGCACGTAATATAGCACGTACTGACATTGCTACCCATAATTTCAATCACGCTGCTCTGAATATCCTCGTCTGTGATACGCTTCACGTGACCGTTCCTTACTTCGGTACCCCATATTTGGAGAGGTTTAGACCCAATACTGTACAGGATAGATAAAAATCCAGACTGATAGCTGTTATGAAACATTATATCGTGTCTGAAGAAACGGTGAAATACAGCGAAATAAACAAATGAATAAAAAGAACTTTCTAGTCGGTGGTACTGTATCTAAATAGTACACAAAGTAAAGCTCTACAAACCCTAAAAACAAACAAAGGCAACGCCCTACGCAAAAAAAAAAAAAAGAGAAACGAAGCAAAATAAACAGAAAACAGAAAAAAACAATTCCATAATCTTACGCCCAAGCTGAACAAAAGGGAAAAACAAATCTGAGTACTTTAAACAAAAAGATTCTATGCACTGAAAAAAAAAATTCTATGTTGTTTTTGACGTCAATTAAAAGCTTCATTCCCCTAGTTAGGTGAAAAACAAGAGCTAAATATTGACACAAATAAAATGAAAAAAACAGATGTGTAAAACAAAATGTTAGCACAAGCTAAAAAACATTTTAAAGGTGCAGGATATTAAACACCTAAATATTACAGCTGTTAAAAAACACTGTCATAATTAAATAAAAAATTGTTTCTCAAAAATCCTCCGCAAGAGAGAACTTTTTGGTGGTGCCCTCGGAGCTCATCACACCGGCCTTCTGGTACTCGCCAACTTTCTTCTCGAAGAAGTTGGTCTTGCCGGGAAGGGAGATCATCTCCATGAAGTCGAAGGGGTTCGTCGCGTTGTAGTGCTTCGCCTCGCCGAGGGAAACCAACAGACGGTCCGCCACAAACTCAATGTACTGGCTCATCAAATCAGAGTTCATACCAATCAGGCGCACAGGCAGGGACTCGCAGATGAACTCCTTCTCGATCTCCACCGCATCGGTGATGATGTTCAGCACGCGCTCGCGGGACAGCTTGTTCTTGATGTGGCTGTTGTACAGCAGGCACGCAAAGTCCGTGTGCAAGCCCTCGTCGCGGGAGATGAGCTCGTTGCTGAAGGTCAGCCCGGGCATCACGCCACGCTTCTTCAGCCAGAAAATAGCGCAGAACGAGCCGGAAAAGAAGATCCCTTCCACCGCAGCAAACCCAATCAGCCGCTCCTGGAAGCTCGCCTCGCTCCCAATCCACCGCACCGCCCATTCCGCCTTCTTTTGAATGCACGGGATCGTCTGGATCGCGTGGAGCAGCTTCAGCTTCTCCTCGCTGTCCGTGATGTAGGTGTCCAGCAGCACAGAGTACGTCTCGGAGTGGATGTTCTCCATCATCAGCTGGAAGCCGTAGAATGCACGCGCCTCCGGGATCTTGACGTCCGACATAAACCGCTGCGCCAAGTTCTCAATCACAATCCCGTCGCTGCCGGCAAAGAAGGCAAGCACGTACTTGATAAAGTGCTGCTCCCCCTCCGTCAGCTTCTTCCAATCCGCCATATCGTTGCCAAGGTCAATCTCCTCCAGCGTCCAGATGCAGCTCTCCTGCTCCTTGTACTTCTTCCAGATGTCAAGGTACTGGATCGGGAACAGCACAAACCGATAGGGGTTGTCCTGTCGCAGCGGCTCGTCATCCTCGTTCGACACCGTCACCACATCCTGTGGGTTGGTGCTCTTCACGTTGTTGGTCTGCAGCGCCTTCACGTTCTGCTCCATCGTCGGCTGGGAGCTCGCGCCCTCCAGCTGATCCGAAGTGCGGGTCGCCTCCTTCTCAGGGGTGTCCTCCGTGCGGGGACGTTTCTCAGCGGTCTGGGACATGGTGATGATGATGATGATTACGGTATTGAGCGGGTAAATGCTTGTCAAAAGGAACAGAAAGAGAGGGGAAGAAAGGAAAAGGGGTAAATGATTATTCAGATGCACCAATCGGCCATTTACGAATCAAGCAATGAGCAGAACATGAGCGGACAGGCGAAAAGGGACATTTTGAGGGATCGTTTCGATAAAAACGCTCCGCACGGACTACTCGTAGTCCTGTAACACAAAATATCTATGGAAGTTGAAAGTAACTCTGAGCGGATGTTTCACAGATATACAGTCTATAGTTGGAAGACACTTACTTTCAGAAAAAAATAAAACAGAAAATCAGAAACAATGGAAGCTTGAGCACCTTTAGAAATCCTCCGCAAGAGAGAACTTTTTGGTGGTGCCCTCGGAGCTCATCACACCGGCCTTCTGGTACTCGCCAACTTTCTTCTCGAAGAAGTTGGTCTTGCCGGGAAGGGAGATCATCTCCATGAAGTCGAAGGGGTTCGTCGCGTTGTAGTGCTTCGCCTCGCCGAGGGAAACCAACAGACGGTCCGCCACAAACTCAATGTACTGGCTCATCAAATCAGAGTTCATACCAATCAGGCGCACAGGCAGGGACTCGCAGATGAACTCCTTCTCGATCTCCACCGCATCGGTGATGATGTTCAGCACGCGCTCGCGGGACAGCTTGTTCTTGATGTGGCTGTTGTACAGCAGGCACGCAAAGTCCGTGTGCAAGCCCTCGTCGCGGGAGATGAGCTCGTTGCTGAAGGTCAGCCCGGGCATCACGCCACGCTTCTTCAGCCAGAAAATAGCGCAGAACGAGCCGGAAAAGAAGATCCCTTCCACCGCAGCAAACCCAATCAGCCGCTCCTGGAAGCTCGCCTCGCTCCCAATCCACCGCACCGCCCATTCCGCCTTCTTTTGAATGCACGGGATCGTCTGGATCGCGTGGAGCAGCTTCAGCTTCTCCTCGCTGTCCGTGATGTAGGTGTCCAGCAGCACAGAGTACGTCTCGGAGTGGATGTTCTCCATCATCAGCTGGAAGCCGTAGAATGCACGCGCCTCCGGGATCTTGACGTCCGACATAAACCGCTGCGCCAAGTTCTCAATCACAATCCCGTCGCTGCCGGCAAAGAAGGCAAGCACGTACTTGATAAAGTGCTGCTCCCCCTCCGTCAGCTTCTTCCAATCCGCCATATCGTTGCCAAGGTCAATCTCCTCCAGCGTCCAGATGCAGCTCTCCTGCTCCTTGTACTTCTTCCAGATGTCAAGGTACTGGATCGGGAACAGCACAAACCGATAGGGGTTGTCCTGTCGCAGCGGCTCGTCATCCTCGTTCGACACCGTCACCACATCCTGTGGGTTGGTGCTCTTCACGTTGTTGGTCTGCAGCGCCTTCACGTTCTGCTCCATCGTCGGCTGGGAGCTCGCGCCCTCCAGCTGATCCGAAGTGCGGGTCGCCTCCTTCTCAGGGGTGTCCTCCGTGCGGGGACGTTTCTCAGCGGTCTGGGACATGGTGATGATGATGATGATTACGGTATTGAGCGGGTAAATGCTTGTCAAAAGGAACAGAAAGAGAGGGGAAGAAAGGAAAAGGGGTAAATGATTATTCAGATGCACCAATCGGCCATTTACGAATCAAGCAATGAGCAGAACATGAGCGGACAGGCGAAAAGGGACATTTTGAGGGATCGTTTCGATAAAAACGCTCCGCACGGACTACTCGTAGTCCTGTAACACAAAATATCTATGGAAGTTGAAAGTAACTCTGAGCGGATGTTTCACAGATATACAGTCTATAGTTGGAAGACACTTACTTTCAGAAAAAAATAAAACAGAAAATCAGAAACAATGGAAGCTTGAGCACCTTTAGAAATCCTCCGCAAGAGAGAACTTTTTGGTGGTGCCCTCGGAGCTCATCACACCGGCCTTCTGGTACTCGCCAACTTTCTTCTCGAAGAAGTTGGTCTTGCCGGGAAGGGAGATCATCTCCATGAAGTCGAAGGGGTTCGTCGCGTTGTAGTGCTTCGCCTCGCCGAGGGAAACCAACAGACGGTCCGCCACAAACTCAATGTACTGGCTCATCAAATCAGAGTTCATACCAATCAGGCGCACAGGCAGGGACTCGCAGATGAACTCCTTCTCGATCTCCACCGCATCGGTGATGATGTTCAGCACGCGCTCGCGGGACAGCTTGTTCTTGATGTGGCTGTTGTACAGCAGGCACGCAAAGTCCGTGTGCAAGCCCTCGTCGCGGGAGATGAGCTCGTTGCTGAAGGTCAGCCCGGGCATCACGCCACGCTTCTTCAGCCAGAAAATAGCGCAGAACGAGCCGGAAAAGAAGATCCCTTCCACCGCAGCAAACCCAATCAGCCGCTCCTGGAAGCTCGCCTCGCTCCCAATCCACCGCACCGCCCATTCCGCCTTCTTTTGAATGCACGGGATCGTCTGGATCGCGTGGAGCAGCTTCAGCTTCTCCTCGCTGTCCGTGATGTAGGTGTCCAGCAGCACAGAGTACGTCTCGGAGTGGATGTTCTCCATCATCAGCTGGAAGCCGTAGAATGCACGCGCCTCCGGGATCTTGACGTCCGACATAAACCGCTGCGCCAAGTTCTCAATCACAATCCCGTCGCTGCCGGCAAAGAAGGCAAGCACGTACTTGATAAAGTGCTGCTCCCCCTCCGTCAGCTTCTTCCAATCCGCCATATCGTTGCCAAGGTCAATCTCCTCCAGCGTCCAGATGCAGCTCTCCTGCTCCTTGTACTTCTTCCAGATGTCAAGGTACTGGATCGGGAACAGCACAAACCGATAGGGGTTGTCCTGTCGCAGCGGCTCGTCATCCTCGTTCGACACCGTCACCACATCCTGTGGGTTGGTGCTCTTCACGTTGTTGGTCTGCAGCGCCTTCACGTTCTGCTCCATCGTCGGCTGGGAGCTCGCGCCCTCCAGCTGATCCGAAGTGCGGGTCGCCTCCTTCTCAGGGGTGTCCTCCGTGCGGGGACGTTTCTCAGCGGTCTGGGACATGGTGATGATGATGATGATTACGGTATTGAGCGGGTAAATGCTTGTCAAAAGGAACAGAAAGAGAGGGGAAGAAAGGAAAAGGGGTAAATGATTATTCAGATGCACCAATCGGCCATTTACGAATCAAGCAATGAGCAGAACATGAGCGGACAGGCGAAAAGGGACATTTTGAGGGATCGTTTCGATAAAAACGCTCCGCACGGACTACTCGTAGTCCTGTAACACAAAATATCTATGGAAGTTGAAAGTAACTCTGAGCGGATGTTTCACAGATATACAGTCTATAGTTGGAAGACACTTACTTTCAGAAAAAAATAAAACAGAAAATCAGAAACAATGGAAGCTTGAGCACCTTTAGAAATCCTCCGCAAGAGAGAACTTTTTGGTGGTGCCCTCGGAGCTCATCACACCGGCCTTCTGGTACTCGCCAACTTTCTTCTCGAAGAAGTTGGTCTTGCCGGGAAGGGAGATCATCTCCATGAAGTCGAAGGGGTTCGTCGCGTTGTAGTGCTTCGCCTCGCCGAGGGAAACCAACAGACGGTCCGCCACAAACTCAATGTACTGGCTCATCAAATCAGAGTTCATACCAATCAGGCGCACAGGCAGGGACTCGCAGATGAACTCCTTCTCGATCTCCACCGCATCGGTGATGATGTTCAGCACGCGCTCGCGGGACAGCTTGTTCTTGATGTGGCTGTTGTACAGCAGGCACGCAAAGTCCGTGTGCAAGCCCTCGTCGCGGGAGATGAGCTCGTTGCTGAAGGTCAGCCCGGGCATCACGCCACGCTTCTTCAGCCAGAAAATAGCGCAGAACGAGCCGGAAAAGAAGATCCCTTCCACCGCAGCAAACCCAATCAGCCGCTCCTGGAAGCTCGCCTCGCTCCCAATCCACCGCACCGCCCATTCCGCCTTCTTTTGAATGCACGGGATCGTCTGGATCGCGTGGAGCAGCTTCAGCTTCTCCTCGCTGTCCGTGATGTAGGTGTCCAGCAGCACAGAGTACGTCTCGGAGTGGATGTTCTCCATCATCAGCTGGAAGCCGTAGAATGCACGCGCCTCCGGGATCTTGACGTCCGACATAAACCGCTGCGCCAAGTTCTCAATCACAATCCCGTCGCTGCCGGCAAAGAAGGCAAGCACGTACTTGATAAAGTGCTGCTCCCCCTCCGTCAGCTTCTTCCAATCCGCCATATCGTTGCCAAGGTCAATCTCCTCCAGCGTCCAGATGCAGCTCTCCTGCTCCTTGTACTTCTTCCAGATGTCAAGGTACTGGATCGGGAACAGCACAAACCGATAGGGGTTGTCCTGTCGCAGCGGCTCGTCATCCTCGTTCGACACCGTCACCACATCCTGTGGGTTGGTGCTCTTCACGTTGTTGGTCTGCAGCGCCTTCACGTTCTGCTCCATCGTCGGCTGGGAGCTCGCGCCCTCCAGCTGATCCGAAGTGCGGGTCGCCTCCTTCTCAGGGGTGTCCTCCGTGCGGGGACGTTTCTCAGCGGTCTGGGACATGGTGATGATGATGATGATTACGGTATTGAGCGGGTAAATGCTTGTCAAAAGGAACAGAAAGAGAGGGGAAGAAAGGAAAAGGGGTAAATGATTATTCAGATGCACCAATCGGCCATTTACGAATCAAGCAATGAGCAGAACATGAGCGGACAGGCGAAAAGGGACATTTTGAGGGATCGTTTCGATAAAAACGCTCCGCACGGACTACTCGTAGTCCTGTAACACAAAATATCTATGGAAGTTGAAAGTAACTCTGAGCGGATGTTTCACAGATATACAGTCTATAGTTGGAAGACACTTACTTTCAGAAAAAAATAAAACAGAAAATCAGAAACAATGGAAGCTTGAGCACCTTTAGAAATCCTCCGCAAGAGAGAACTTTTTGGTGGTGCCCTCGGAGCTCATCACACCGGCCTTCTGGTACTCGCCAACTTTCTTCTCGAAGAAGTTGGTCTTGCCGGGAAGGGAGATCATCTCCATGAAGTCGAAGGGGTTCGTCGCGTTGTAGTGCTTCGCCTCGCCGAGGGAAACCAACAGACGGTCCGCCACAAACTCAATGTACTGGCTCATCAAATCAGAGTTCATACCAATCAGGCGCACAGGCAGGGACTCGCAGATGAACTCCTTCTCGATCTCCACCGCATCGGTGATGATGTTCAGCACGCGCTCGCGGGACAGCTTGTTCTTGATGTGGCTGTTGTACAGCAGGCACGCAAAGTCCGTGTGCAAGCCCTCGTCGCGGGAGATGAGCTCGTTGCTGAAGGTCAGCCCGGGCATCACGCCACGCTTCTTCAGCCAGAAAATAGCGCAGAACGAGCCGGAAAAGAAGATCCCTTCCACCGCAGCAAACCCAATCAGCCGCTCCTGGAAGCTCGCCTCGCTCCCAATCCACCGCACCGCCCATTCCGCCTTCTTTTGAATGCACGGGATCGTCTGGATCGCGTGGAGCAGCTTCAGCTTCTCCTCGCTGTCCGTGATGTAGGTGTCCAGCAGCACAGAGTACGTCTCGGAGTGGATGTTCTCCATCATCAGCTGGAAGCCGTAGAATGCACGCGCCTCCGGGATCTTGACGTCCGACATAAACCGCTGCGCCAAGTTCTCAATCACAATCCCGTCGCTGCCGGCAAAGAAGGCAAGCACGTACTTGATAAAGTGCTGCTCCCCCTCCGTCAGCTTCTTCCAATCCGCCATATCGTTGCCAAGGTCAATCTCCTCCAGCGTCCAGATGCAGCTCTCCTGCTCCTTGTACTTCTTCCAGATGTCAAGGTACTGGATCGGGAACAGCACAAACCGATAGGGGTTGTCCTGTCGCAGCGGCTCGTCATCCTCGTTCGACACCGTCACCACATCCTGTGGGTTGGTGCTCTTCACGTTGTTGGTCTGCAGCGCCTTCACGTTCTGCTCCATCGTCGGCTGGGAGCTCGCGCCCTCCAGCTGATCCGAAGTGCGGGTCGCCTCCTTCTCAGGGGTGTCCTCCGTGCGGGGACGTTTCTCAGCGGTCTGGGACATAAATACTCTCTGTTTTGTTTTTAAAATAAATCTGCAATAACTAATAAAAAAAAAACAGAAAGAGAAAGAGAATAAGAATAAAACTCTACCAAATTTGGTATGAAGTATAGTATTTGTATACTATAAAGCAAATGGCGTTGACTAGTAGGTCGTTTACGAAGGTGTAGAATTGGGGGAGGAACTGGGTGGGGATTAAACATCCTCCTCATCGAACAATAAGATTTGTATACCAGCAAAGATATCAGCGGGAGACAATTGCAACACCTCGATGAGCTCTTGAAGGGCGTCGGACGTGAGAACCTCCCAGAGGGACTTGGAGCCGCTTACGATACCAGCGGCAAGGAAAAACAAAAGACCAATGAGCAGTGCCTCTACGGACAAGGAGGCTGGTTGAAGGACGTTGCCGGGGATTGTAAAGAGGAAAGGAAGAGAGGTGAGGGGAGCCTCCGCCCTCCAGGCGCGTTGCACCTCAGTAGACGCACGGAGAATGGCGAGTGGGGTTCCCAGCCAGACCTCCCCCCAAGCCAGCCCACTGACGGTGTACGGGTCCGTGACGAGGAGAGAGCCGAGGTAGTCCGCGCTCAGAGGCCCAAGAACGGTGGACGTAAACAGCTGAAGTCGTACCTCCCGCTGTGACGACCGGGGTGCCGTGTCCTCCTCACCCGCCAGGCGGAGTAGCGGGTCTGACCACGACTCGGAAGGAGTCAGTTCCCCTTCCTGGAGAAAGTCCAGCTCGCTACACTTCTTCTCTAAAGAGTTAATGATAGGGGTTATTAGCCTTTTGTAGTCACACGTTGCGTTGGTTTCGCGGGAGCTAGAGAACAACTCTAGAATTTTATTTCGTTGAGACACGTAATGCAACAACATTAAATTTCGAGATCGAGGGCCTGAGAGTTGTTGGAGAAAATGAATCGCAAAGTAGATGCCTTTTAAGGCGGGTCTATGCGGTGGGGTTTCCTGCCTCTGGGGGGCTAAGGAGACGGCAGGAACAGCATCCGTTTTGGCGATGTCCCCCCGACCAGCGTTTTCACGATACAGAGCCGTGTGCGGGGCCGCCTCTGACGACCACACCTCCGTCAGTGCCTTCATAGAGTTGAGTAGGGCACGCAAGGAGGGGGAGGTGGGATCGTGCTTTGAATTGGTGGAAGACTCAGAGGGCCTATCCGTAGGGGGTGGAGGCTGCTCCACTTCGTAGTTGACGTCCGTTCGAACCGGAGGTACATTCTCGGATGGATTTCGTTCGGTGACTTCTCCCTTTAACACGGAGGCGGCACTATCCTTCTCTGCCGCCGCAAACACTTGAAGTACCTCGGAGCGGAGGTTGGGGAATAAATATGAAATAGAAGGTAACAGTCTGGGATCGCTCACGTCGAGGTGCGGGAGAACCGCTGCCTGTATCTCCTCTTCGAACGTGTTGAGGCACTCAATGCTGCAAAACCGTTCTTCCTTAGGGATTCCCACTGGGACGTACTTGATTTTCCTCCCCTCCTCCAACTTTTCCTCCTTTTCCCGGCGCGTTTGTATTCGGTGGAGTTGTTTCAGTTGTGTTTGCGCCAAACGAAAGGATTGTTCAGTGAAGATGTCATCGTCGTACACAATTTCATCCACATTGTAAGTAATATTTTCCTCCCCCTCTCGTAGCAAGGCCTCCTCCTCCTCGTCCTCGTCCGGGTCACTCTGACTCCACTCTGGGATGTCGGTAGCCCCTGTTTCCAGAATGGCCTGGATCCCTACGGGTTCTTTATTGCAACCAATGCACCCACACAACTGGTGGAAGTTGCGCTCCACCATAATCTCCTTCAAAGCGTGGTGGTCTAACAACGTCATCATACTAGACGCCATGGGGGTCGTCCCATCAAAGGGGACCGTGGTGGTCGCGAGGTGCTTGCAGACCTCTAGTTGAGCTCTCTCTACAATGAAGCCCCACGCCGAGGCGGAGCTGACACGGCCCCTCACAGAGGAAACCTCCACAACACTTTTCGGCTTCTCTTCCATTGGATAACTTACTTATGTCTTTTAATTTAGTGATGTAATAGCCACGAGAAAAAAAGAGAAAAAGAGAAAGTAAAAGTAGTGGTGTAGGAGATATTATTTACATTGGGAGCATTAACAAGCAGTAAACATTTCAGAAAAATAGAGTAGGTCGGGTTTTTTAAATGTTTTTTGTTCTCTATTATATTTGATAGAAAGGAAAAAAAGAACTACATTAAAAGAAAGTATTATAATGGAGAACCAAATTAAAAAAAAAAAGGAATACAGCATTTCTATTATTATTTTTATTAATTAGCAGTTTTATTTTAAGCATTCAAGAAAAAAAAAAGAGAGAGCGAGAGGATAACAAACTGGATTGAGAAACCCGGAAGTAAGCTTTTGTTATCCTCTCGGTGCTACCTCTCGCTTAGGAAGTAGTCTTCACCACTTCCTTTTCCTCTGCCTTCTCTACCCCAGTGACACCGTCAGACGGGAAAGATGAAAGACCAATGAGTCCATCCTCCTCGGCTGGCGTGTCCTCCTCCGAGTCCGACTCTTGACCCACCTCCCCAGCAAAAAAACGCTCGCAGCGGTGTAATTTGTCCTTTGCATCATCCAGGCGGTCTCGCTTGCTGTTCGTCTTGGCCCGGTGTTCCTCGGCGAGAGCCTCCAACTCCCCTTCGTGGAGACGTGCATCACGGTAGTGCTGGGCCAACAGTCTTTGGTAGAACCGTTGCTGCACTCGGTTAGGGGCGGGTACCTCCTCTCGTATTCGCTTCCGCTCCTCCACGGTGAGGGCGGCAGGGACAAGGCCATTGCTGTATTCACTCAAGTGCTGCAGTAATGCAGGGAGGGGTATGCTATCGGTGGAGCGAGGGGGTGGCGCCGTTTGCTTCCCGACCGGTAATCTCACCGACGCGTTTGTCTTCTTTTTCTTCTGCTCTTTTTGGTATTCGACTAAAAAGTTGCGAATGTCCATCGCACACGCCGCCTTGGACATGCCTCTTTCATACACCAAGTCCGCACACTGCTTCTGTAGTTTCTCAATCTCACGGCGCTGAATGTCCACAACACTGTCGTACTCCTGTGAAACCTCTTGGCATTTCTGCCTCCAGTAGTTATCTTCGTTGGTGGACATAATGGTGTCGCACTGGTTCGTGGTATATATAGACTGTCGGTGCTGGTTTCAAAAGGGAACTTCCTTTTTATTTTATTTATTTTACGTTTTTTTTTTTTTTGACCGTTGGAAGTTCGATAAAAGAAATATTCGAAAAGAAAAAAAATAATAGAAAAAATTATATGCGCTTTAACAACAAATCAAATATATAAAAAAAGAATGAAGGATAGTTTGGAACTAAAGTATAACGTATTCCCTTTTATCCGATCTACTAAAAAATACACACCAGAAAAAAAAAAAGGAGAGGGGTAAGTAGAGTCAAAAGAAAGCAAATTAATATACTTTTTCAACAGGGTATTTTCCTTTTTTTTTTTTTGATTCATTTTCTTTCCTTTTTGTTCGTACAGTATGCCACTTTTAGTGATTTGTTACATAAATATAGAATAAAATTCAAAAAACGCAGAAATTAGTGACGTTAGACCGATATTCCTTTGAGACTCCTCCACTGGAGTTCCAACGCAGCGAGTTCCTCCTTTAAACTTTGGTACTGTTCCTCCTTCAATCCCTGGTCCGCGTAGAGCTGACCACGTCTCTTGGCCTCTAGAAGATCTCGTGCACTACCGTAGCCGAACTCCCGCTGCAGATTCCCGTACCACAGCAGAGCGAACCATGTAGCGCTGTACCCCAGCACATAAGTAATCGGCTCTGTCAGACTCCAGTCAAAGTGAATAAAAGTCCAGTCAAAGAGTACTATGATTTGAAAGAGAAGAAATCCTAGCTGGAAGAGCATGTAACGACGGGGATAGGCAGCGGCTTGCGTCGCGCACAGTTCCTTCTTTCTTTCCATTTCGAGAAGTTGTTCTTTTTTACGTTGAATGAGTGGCGCTAGTGTGGTGTCTCGGTACTGGAGAAGGGAGCCCAAGTCACCAGCAGTGGTGGTGCCTGTGCGAGGATGACTTGGACGAGTGGACCACCGTCTGGCGGAGTGTAGAGCAAGACTCCCTAACGAAAGACTACGATCAGACCACCCGACTCGAAGGGCACTATGGGAGAGGGCTAACCGCATTGGTATATGTTACTATTTATCTTGAATGAACGAAGTTGGTGGAGGAAGAACAAAGAAAAAAAAGGAAGACAAATAATCAGTGAAAAAAAAAACGAAGAAGAAATGGGACACCACCAATACAAAAGAATCAACGTGCACATTCTGCTAGTAAGATTTTAAGTGACTAAGTGTACGTCCATTTTTAAAAAAAAAAGAGTATTGATGCTAAAAATCCCTAAGCTAATTGATATATTTTATTCTAAATTTATAACTATTTAGTTAATTTCCTTTTTTTTTCCTGAGTTTATTTTTATGGTACCCCCTTTTTTTTTTTTCTTAGCTTCTCGTGCACAGTTCACCGATTCCTTTTAGGGCTTGTTGAGGCTGGCAACTACGGGGAAGGTGTAGGTGTCACCAGTAGCAAAGATCGCTGGCTTCTGGCTGACAGTAGCCTTGATCACCTCATCCACTTCCGCCTTGGAGACGCTCTGGATAGCACCGAGAAGTTCCTCAGCCGTCAGGCTGGAGGTGGCGATAAAGTCGAGGTAGTCACGGGTCATTTCTAGTTGTTCAGAGGCCACACGGACCGCAGCACGGGACTGCGCGCGGGAGAGGGTGGAGCTCTCCACAGAGGTGGGCACCGCGGAGGCCGCCTTGGCGATCTGCGCCTCTATCTGGCTGGGGGCACAGCGGATAGTGTAGCCGATCAAACCAGCTGTGCCGTAGGGACGGTAGAAGGACTGGGCTCCCCAGTAGTGAGTGCCCACGGTAGGGTTCAGCGAGACCTCCAAGACCTCACGAGCCACCAGAGACGCGGCGTACTTCTTGGCTCCACTCTCGCGGCCGTTCGTACAAACACCGAAGGCGGCAATCACCTCAGGGTCCATGTCCGGCTTGGTGCCCATGGCGCCCGCTCGTCCTTCGTACTCCACGGCGTGGCGGCCGGGGTAGAACTGGGCGACCTCATTGGCGTTGTTCACCTTGGAGGGGGTGCTGCGCGCGTGGTGAGGGGCCTCGGCCGAGTGCTTGTAGGGAAGTCTCTCATAGGCGGCGACGAGGGCGTCGTGGGGAACGTTAACAGCGGCGATAGTGATGTTCTTGGGGTGGAATAAAGAGGCCCATTGTTCAAGAAGCGCCTTCTGGTTGCAGCGGTCGTTGGACTTGGGGGGAACCATACGAGGGGATCCAAGGGGCTCCTTGTAAAAGGCAATCGTCTCCAGCTGATCCACCACATACTCCCGAGGCTGCTGCCAGCGAAGCTCCTCCAGCTGGTTGTCCATAGTGTCACGGAAGCGCTCCACATCACTCTCATGGAAGCGGGGAATGACAACGCTGGTCGCTAGCATATCGAAAGGCTTCTCCCACATGTCACGGCGGCACTCCGCCTTCCAGACCAGGAACTCCTTCGCGATCTCTCCATGACCGTAGGCCGATCCAGTGGAGCGCATCGTGCGGTCCAGCTGAAAGAGAGAGTCCTCCATGTTGGAGGTTTGAATAGCGAAACGCATCACATAGCTGAGACCAGGGATAGACAGGGGGTCATACTTGGCGCCCGCCTTGGCGAACACCGCAACGGCGGAGTGTGGACCATCGAGGTCATGGGAGACCACACGAACACCGTTAGAGAGCTTGGTCTCGCTCAGCTTCCCGGGCTGGGGGGCAGCGACGCCTCCCTGGGAGACAAGGCCAAACGATTTGGAGAGAGACGGCTGACCGAACTTATACTCATAAATCGCTCTACGGGACGTATTACGGAACATGGCTTGTAATTCAACACGACTAACTACTGCAATCAATAATGGCAGTGAGAATGAGAAAGTCAAAACCAAAAAAAAAAAGGGACGAGAGAGAGGGAAGAAAAAAAAACTATAAGAAAAAACAAAAGCTGTTTCTCAATAGATAAATAAATAAATACATTAAAACATTTCCTTTCGAAAAATAAAATACTTCAACAATTTGAAAAAGTTCAACTCGATAGAATGGTTGCATAACGATAGAATATATATATATATATATATATATATATATATATATATTGAAAAAAGCCAACGCGATAACATATATCGACCTACTACATCGAGGTAACGAAATACTACGTTACAAGGGAAGCTCTTCATCCCCGTCGTGTCTTGCCATGGACTCATTCCCCTGGCCAGACCTGCCGTCTGACTCACTGCTATACTGAATAGGACCAGTAGGGCGGCCTAGTGGGGTAGCCGTCGTGCTCGTCGGCATCACCTCTACCAGTGCGGGGTCCGGCGTGTCTCCCAGTGGGGTAGTGCCGTCCGTGTCGGCCCGAAGCGTAGAACCATCCTCCGTTGACCTGGACGCCCGTAACGACTCCTCCACAATCGCATCTAATTTGGTGTTGGGGAGAGGAATCTTTGCCTCGTACCGTTCGTACGCACTGGTACAGATTTCGTTGAGCTGCGTGTGCATCCCACTCATCACACTGTCCTCCCACGCCTTTTGCCACTTGCGTATGGGGCTGCTCTTGTGCGGGGCTAGCAATGAACGAAGAAGAAACGTGGTGTTAATCTGCACGGTTTGAAATTGCGCTTCGGAGATGGTGTCCAGGTCCCTTACACACTCTACTAGGTATTTAAGAACGTACAGTATGACACAGGCGATCGTGGTGGGAGGTCTTCCGTCAGTCGGAGTCGTCTTGTAGACTTGCGACTTGTTGGAAAATATCGACGCCACGTTCGACTGCAGTGTGTTGAGTTCATTACGTGTATACTTTACCTGTAACTTTCCTCCGCGGGAGTTGGTGTGATCGCTACTCCGCCCCGCACTGCTAGCACTGAACGGTTTGCTCTGATAAGAAGGAGCACCGGGCATTCCAAAAACATTCCCTCTGGTATCCTTCACGTGTGTGGGAGAGGAGACTGTCGACTGCGGTGGCACCAGGCCCTCTAGCCACTCCTCCAAAGAAGCCCACTCTTGAACTAACTGCTGCACACTCTCGGATACATGGGAGATACTCTCGGACTTGCCAAAGTCTTCGCGGACCGAGGCAGCCTCTAGCGCGCCCAGCAATATAATACAGCGCTGCTGCAAATCCTTCGCCATATTCTCCAGCTGGGCACACATCTCCGTCGTACTGTCCTTGGAAGTCGCCTCTCCTCCCACCAGCTGCGAGCGAATCCCTTCCTCCAGCGTGGCGGCCAAACTGGCATAGGCGTAGCGGGAGAGGCAAAAGGCTATTTTCTCACGGTGGATCTTTCTACTTTCGGCGATATTCGCGAAGAGGTTATCCTTTCTTAAAGGACCGGCGGTACGGGCGACGGCTTCCTCGGAGGGACTTTCGTAGAACTTTACTTTGAGTTGCTGGACGACGCCAGAGAGGATCTGCATGACATACTTGTCCACCATTTCCGCGTAGGACGCACTTTGATGACTGTGGGCGGTGTCAAGGTAGTTGGCGCCCATCTGCTTTAGGGTGAGGGAAAGCTGCTTAAGTTGCTTGAGAAGGGCGTTGACCACCGCCATCAGCATGTGTGGCACTGTGTCGTGTTTCTCTGGTATGATCATATAGGACCCCGCTTCGTCGACCACCGCCGCGATACTGGCATTGGCAAGCGGAATCATCAGCTGTGATACAGCGGGGAGAATATCGATCAGAACGGGTTGTACCTCCTGCGCCACCCGTATCGCGACGCCACTGCTCTCCTCTCCGTAAAGCAGCGCATAGACACGCTCCGAGTTCACCGAGAGAAGCGCACAGACACTCTTTAGCTGGGCAAGGGCCTCCCTCAGGTTGGCCTCGGCGAGCGGCTGATCTCGCTTCACGTAGTCGATGGTGTTGAAGTCTGGGACCGTCAGCGCGGCCTTCATGTCGCGCTGAATGACGGACATACCGCTACTAAAGTTGGCCGCCACACTGCGCATCAACGCCTTACGAACTGTATCCTCAAACGATTCCTCCTCAGAACTCACAGCGGCGGATGTGGACCGTAGTAGTCTTAAATCCTCCACAAATTTACGAATAATATCCATCGCCTCAGGGTCGTCGAGGGGGTAGGAGCACATGTTTTCCTCAATCTTGTTGTACAACTCTCGGGCGAGTGCACGGCACTGGTCTCTGACCTTGATGATACTTGGGATAGTATCGTGCACCTTGAGGAAGCTATCGCCAGCCACCCAATACTTTACACACGTACTGTACTCTTTCTTTTCAATGAGTTTCTTCATGGCATCGGGTAGTCCCATCAGAAACTGAGCCTTTTTCATCATACGATTGACTGTCACGGTCTCCTCAATTTTACCGCGGTGCACGTAAAGTGAATCGGTCAGTTGTTTCGATATGGCGTCGATGTTGGACACGTTGCTGGTTAAATTCTGTAACTTGGAATCCATCTCGGAAATGTTATCGTGCATCTCACGGATGGTGTCGGTGGCGGAGATAAACTTGGCATAGTTACGGTACACCAACTCCTGTAGTTCAGTGTCCAGCCGACGGACCCGACGTAGCAGCTCCGTATCGGCCTCCACCAACCCTTTTAGACTCTCCCTCCGCAGTAACTCGGTTGTGTATTTACTTACATCAAAGTACTCCGAGTCTAAATCCATATCAGGGGGGCCGGCACTTCGTCGCGGTTCGGATTTCCTAGGGGATGCCGAAGGGTCGCCGTAGAACTCCTTCATCTGATCCCGGATCCGCTGACGCCGATCATTGGGATTCATGTTGTGTTTTCAGGAAACCAAAAATACACTTGAAAATTAAACTAGAGCAAAGAAAAAAGCAACTCTTCTAAAGAGCTAGGATTACTTTTTTTATACAGCGGAAATGTAAATTAAAAAAGAGAAAAATGAAAGAGAGAAAAGAGAAGAATACTAACCGAAAGAAGAGAACTAATTATATCCTACAGACGTACCATACTGATTGCTTAAACGGAATAACAAAAGGGAAAAAAAAAAAGAATTATCTTCTTTTCCTTTTCAAAACTGTGGAATAAATCTTCATAATGACAAGGGAGGTAAGAAAAAAAAAAATGTCAAACACATTTACTCCTTTTCTTCTTTAGCAGGTTGATACACAACAGTTTCGTTAATGCGAATACCAACTTGATCGGGATCCATCATTTTGGGCCGTCCGACCACAATACCAGGGCTCACCTCTACCGGCGCGGCACTACTACCACCACCGCTCTCTTTCATTTGCCACACATTCCAGGCCCGTCGGACAGACTCGTTGATCTCTCGCAGCAACAAAGGCTCTACCCCACCGACCATTCTATAATACGCCTCAAAGTTATCCATGTGCTTGAACGAGGCGAGGTGTTTACTCCACACTTTGGGATTACTACTGATAAACAGATCGCAATAATCACAATAAATCACAATACCATCCTTCTCATTATGACGTCGTTCATACTGGATAAATTTTCTTTTCTTTTCTGGTGTCATTCTAGCCAAACGTTTTCGCTTCTTTCGACGGATAATATCTTCCTTGGAGAGGTCGAGATCCTCTGTCTTTGCGGCGTCAGACATGAGACGACTGACTGACGAGTATATTTACGAATATATTTATTTATTATGTGTGTGTGTGTGTGTGTAAGTGTGAGTGTGAGTGTGTGTGTGTAAAAGGGTAGAGAACGGATTAAAGCTAGGTGTTAAAAAAAAAAGGGGGTAAAGGTAAAGAAAAGAGCAGTACAACTTAACTTATCAAACACACTGGGCTGGGTGTTGTTGTTGTTTTTTTAACAAGAAAAAAGAGAAAAGTGAGCAAACAGGGAAGAATAAAGCTACAAAGGAATCAAAGGGAGAATTATGGGCCAGCGTTAGCACATTCTCTTCCTTATTCTTACTTTTATTTATTTAGTTTTTCTTAGTTTTTTCTCCTCTCTGATCCTCTTTCAGTCCTTTGGTAGCTCTATCGATATCATGTTACGGCTAAAATACTTGTACACTGTACTCCGACGACTTAGCATATTCATCGATACCACGACGGTCCAGAGCACCACAATCACCGCACACACCGTAAGAGCTCGGTGAGGGTTATACAGCCGATGCTCACTCCACAGGTAATGAATCAGAATAAAGTTGGTTTTATCCGTCTCTTCGATAGGGTCGTAGGTGTAGTACACTTTGCAGTCCGTCACACTATAGCCGTCGTCACCGTGGCTTTGATACCCGAACTGAAACTCCACTTTGGAGAGTCGATACAGACTAGCCTTCTTTTCCGGCTCAGGAGAGTTTTCCCCCTCTTTTAAGGAAGAGCGTTCCCCTAATATAGGAAATAGAACATTCTTGTACTCTTTTTGAGACAGCACTAAGGGCAGCCATGTCGTCTCGCGGTTGATGCCTTTGCCAACGCCAAGGCGGATCGCCAACTCACTTTGCTTTGACTTACTATTAGGGGATCGCAGCTTATCCAGCATCTCTCTCCTAGCGGCCTTCATATCCTCTCCCAGGTCGTATACCACCACCCTAGAATCTCCGAATTTGGGTAGAAAAACAGACGGAAGTGCCGTTTTAATTTGCTTCTCGTGCTTGGCAAGAGATGGCTTCTCCGTTTCATCGGTCTTCCGGTTGTACCCTGCTTTACCGCCTTTCAGATATTTGGAGGAGGTTTGTTTTCCGGTGCGGGTGTAGAGCATCACTGGTAATCTCTCTCCATAGGTATAGCCAGCCCCCTCCGTAGTAATGCAGAGGAGAGCCAGGGATAGCACGGCTAACCAAAAACTATTGTGTTTCATTGAAGTGTAAAACCTATAATTATTATTATTATTACTGTTTTTTTATTATTCTTTAAGATACAGAAAGGGGAAAAAGATAAACACTTCAGGTAAAGAGTGATAAAAGAATCTTTCGATAAATTAAATACAACAAAAAAATTGAAAAGGGGAAAAAATAAAAAGCATAAGCTTAAGAGGTAATAGGAAATATATTTATATATAAAAAAAAAGATTGTTATTGTGAAAAAGTGGGGGGTCGCTCCATATAAGAAAGGAAAAGAAACGGACTACACTCGGAGATGGAGAGAGAGAGAAAGTTCCTTTTCAGGCCCGTCGTGGAGTGGTGGTGGGCCGAGCATAGGAAGCTCTCCGCCGCGGGGTGGTCGCCTCACGAGAGGGAGCGGACGGCTCTGGGGCCTTGGCCTTGGCCTTTGCTATGGTGGCGGGCGCTGGAGTAGGCACACGAGGCGGTTTCCCCATCCACTTCAACCACGCCCCGAATCCTTTTAGTACGAGTGGAAACGTACACACCAGGAATACCACCTGTATAGGCAGCAGCCCAGAGGCTATGTTGTGCCCCGTGTAGGCCGCGGTAAGCTTCTCCGAGTTCAGCTGTTTGGGACCAACCATGACAGGATCCTTAAACTCGGTGTTCTCGAGTTCAATCCAGCTAGCGAAAGGGTAGTAGTGCTCCTCCATCCATGTCTTTACCTGCTCCCCGGTGCATACTTTATTCCACAAAAGGAGACCAAACGCTGCGGTAAGACTGAACTCTAAAAAGAGCTGATAGGTGGCGATGATAAAAATGTTATCGTATATAAATCGAACGGGGCGGTAGGCCATCCATCGGTCACTAGGTCTCCATAGAGTGTAGTTAGACTTTAGCTGAAAGGCCTCGTTGACCACTTTTCCTCCTTTAAAGGGATTGGAGGAAACGAATCGGGAGGTCACACCCCCAGTGACCGCTCCCCCACTTCGCCTCAATAGACGCTGCATCGAATGCTTTACGAGGAGATACCTTTTATTATTATTATTATTATTATTATGAGAGAAAGGAAAAGTAAAAAAAGGAGGAGGGAGGAGGTGGAATTCAAAAAAAAAAAACACGAAAGGGTTCAGTCAAGTTCCTCAAGGTGCACTGCACCATCAGAAAAGGAAGGAAGGAGGGGAAAAAAAAAAAGGGTTGAAAAATAGTAATTATTGGTTAAACGGAAATATTTAAGATAAAAGCTCACTCAATGGTGGTAGTTCATATTTAGTATTGGGTTACAAATTTAACGTCAGATTACGATTCATGATGCCCGTAACAGCCGTCAACAACTCTGTTGAGATGAAGTGCAGTTCTGCTCCCCACCCCTTCTGAGAGCTTCCTTCCTCAGAGCAGCGACCTTCTAACACCGAAAAGATGGAAAAGACGACAGAGCTCTGCTGCATTCGCTCCAAGGACGCCACAGGAGACGCTAACAACTCGCGCACTTGCCGACTTGCATCCCGTTCATGGGGTAGTCGCTTATCCTCCTCACCGCCATCCTCTGCAGGAGGCCCAAAGACCAGTACATCAAGCGCCGCCTCCTCCGCCGCTTCCGAGGAGCAACGCTCCATCACTGCCTGCACGAGCGCCTCTCCCTCCTTGCACACCTCCAGTCCATACTGCACCACCAATCGGGTCGCCCTTAGAGTAAGAGGCACCAGAGGGAGAGGAGGAGGAGGCCGTAGCAGCACCACATCGCTGAGGACCACTAACGGAGGGCTATGCAGCTTCTCCCACTCCGCATTTTGCAGCGGCAACTGCTTCTTGACAAACGTAATGGTACGCTCGTAACCGCAGGTGATACACTCGTACTGCTTCATGCTGGGCAGGCGCCACGTCATAACCCCATGGAGCGACACCACATACCGCGTGTCATCCAAGCGAGTGGCGGACAGGATGGAAAAGGCCTTCTTGCCTCCTTTAGGGTGGGAGACGGATGGTATTTTGAGAATCGACACCACCGCCGCCCCCAAGTGGTGATCCACCTCAAACCGTTCGGGATAAAGGGAGTAGCGGTAGGCGAGGTAGCAGTCCGGGGGACCCCGGGTCATGCGGCGGATGGCGGTACGGCCTAGAATTAAGTTCCGAGAGCAGCTCTTCATGGCCACGTCCAGCACTTTGACCTCTTTCAGGTCCTCCCCGGACAGCCGCATCCCTGTATAGTCGTCGTCGAACTCTACCTCCCGGGAGAGGCGCATCTGCTCCGGGGAAAAGAAAGAGGTACCGGGAGCCAGTGAAGCCGAAAAGGTGCACATGGGGTCTAAGTAACGGTGAGGAAAGTTGTCCTCGTCAGCCAACTCTTCATCTGGGAGTTGGTACGCCTCGTCCACCGTAGTCACTAGCCCCTGTTGGTGAAACCGCTTTCGCTGCAACGCGGTGTGGGGCAGATAACCAGATTCAAAGATATAAAACAGTCTGGAAAGCGTCTCCATTATGTTGGTGAACTCTTTGGCCGTCAGTGCCTCCTTGGGGGGCTTAACATCGGGGTCGACGTGGATATGATGTAGGCTGGAGGGAACTGTGAGAGGCTTTGGGAAGCGCAGCGGCGGTCGACGGATGGATTCTCCATCTAAAGAAGTCAGCTTCGGTAAACACAGTCGCACCTGCTCCTGATACTCGGGTTTTCGGGTGATGGTGTTGTTTTTCAAGGAAAGGCGGAGGAGTCTTTCACTGTAGTGGGCGCGAAGTACGAATAAAAACCGCATAGAAGACAGATTATTATGACTAAGATCCAGAGCCAGCAAGTGTTCATTCATACGATGTTTATACAAGGAGGTGACGAGTGCTTCCGCTTGGGTCAGCTTCACATTCTGCATCACAAACGACCGTAATAAAGGGAAGGAGGTGGTGAATTTTAGGTTGGTATACGAGAGACGGTCCTTCAAGGCGGACGCTTTGTGTGGACTTTCCAACTCATTCTCTGGTAGCGGTGGTGGATTCATTCGACGTTCTTTCCCAATCGCAAAGAGCAGCCACTCCACCGCCGTCACCAACTCCTCCGCCACTCGGGGCTGGCTGACATCCATCTCCTTTTCCGATAAGCTACACAAAAATAGTAAATCGTCTGGTGTACTCTTCTCTACAAAGTAGGAAACGGTACTCTCCGTGATTAACCGCTTTTTTCGAAACTGATTAAGATATAAAATAACTTGTGGTAGTGCCGAGAGATTCACGATGCCTAATGCCGGTTTGCAAAACGAGATGCGGGTCTCACGCACCTCTTGCTGTTTCACCAAATCCTCAAACGCTTTACTTTCCAAAAAAAGATCCAGATCCTCCTCCGTGTTGAAAGCGGGAAAGGATACAAAGGTGTCTTTGTAAGAAACGGATTGGTTTGCACTGTTAAAAGACTGTTCGGCTAAATGGGTGACTAAATGGCGTACATTCTCGACTACTTTGAGGGGTAAAGTAACCTCGCCCTGCCACAGTATGCAGACGATAGCCTTTTGCCAGGGTGTAAAGTTGGAAAAGACTTTTCTCCGCTCCCGCTCCCACTTTTGTCTGGCAGACCCCACCGCTTTCTTTGACCAAACTCTCTCTCTAGTAACGTTTCCCCCCTCCTCTTCCTCTTTCTTCAACGCCGCCATCTTCTCCACTTGTCGTCTCTCTCTTTCGTGCTCCCCTCTCGACCGCTTCACAGCCGATTGTACCTCCACCGTGTGGGAGAAGGGGCAGTGCTTCAGTCCCTGTCGTATCATCTCCTCCGCCACCTCCGCCTCCAGGTTCCACTGTCGGTAGGCGGGCTCGTTCTTTATCTCGTCTATAAAGTGCTGCAAGAGACGTTCCTCGTTTTCTACATGGGCTACAGAGCCTAGCGCGGTCTGCACCTCCGCGTAAGACGCCTCTCCTTCCTCTTTGGCGTCTCGGAGCAGCCCCTGGTGTGCTGCCACCATCTCCATCGCCTTTTTTTTAATTTCCTTCTCCTTTGTTGTGGCGAGAGTACGACGAATACTTTCTTCCTTATTAAACATGCGACACTTTTTGTTCTTTCTCATGTGAGGACATGATGTGGTCAGCTTGGACAGAGTCTCCCTACGAGCCCCCAAGATGGTCCCGCTCAGTCCTTTGGAGTTGGATAGCATTACTACTATTATTATTTAAGCTCTAATTGGAATGGATGAGAAATGTTAGCAAGGATAATAAAAAAAAAAAGAATAGAAGATAGAAGATAGAAGATAGAAGAGAAGAAGAAGCAATAAGGGAGTCACATCAAAACAAATTACAACAGTGAATAGAGAAGGGAAATAGGGTTCTTGGTATTACCCCTCGCCCCTCTTTGTAGTATAGTGAATAACTTGGTGGGTTTTTGGATATACAGTGGTAACAACAACGTTTTTTTCTTGTAGTAATGTAGTCCCCTTCCCCCTCCCTTATCGGTCGAGGGTTACCATCAGGGTCAGCGCACTGCCCTGAGGACAGTCCACCGAAGGCATCACCTCATCCGTCACATAGCCCCACCTTCCTATGAGCGCAATCGCCTTGGTCACACAAGCCTTTGCCTCGTTTACGGTCGTGTACTCCATAATCACCTCCGCCCGCCGTTCGTTCATCACCTCTCGGTAGAGGGCGGCCATGGAGGCTGGGGTAGGAACAAAGGTAACTACCATACAGGCGCCCCGCCGTAGGGACGCCAGTGCCCGCGCCAACTTTTCGGCGTTGTCGCTGTGTCGATCTCTGTTGCGGTGGGCCAACCCCTTTGGGCGAGTAGACGCGCCCTTCTTGGTATGAATGATTTTACCAGAGGGGGAGGGCAAATCAATGTAGACGGTGAAGGAGCCAATGTCAAAGTAATAGAGAGGCAGCGCGGCGAGGGGGTCGAGGAGGGCTTTACCGGGTTTCTCCACCACCAGGCGGACGAAGGAGGCCACCCGCTCATCGGCGGTCTGTGCGGCCGCATCGGTCAGTGGTACAAAGTTGATCTGCACCTGCGACTCCCCCCGAAGTCCTAACTGCACGGTGGATTGTAGGGTGGCCTGACAGAATGAAAAGTCTAGCTCGCTCACGTCGAGGACCGCGAGGGGCCGGGCTGGCTCATCAGAGGTGCGGCGGCGCTGCTGATACGTCAGGTATCGCACACTCCGTTCGACAAACGCCAGAAAGGTGAGGCGAGCACTGCGTAGTACCCGAATACCACAATTATCTGGAGACGCGAAACAGACTCCATTCTCTACGAGTAAAGCGGGCTCTTCCTCCTCCCGCTCCTCCTCCACGTCTCCCTCGCTCTGAGCCACCTCGTTGCTCGCCTTTTGTTTATGTTTCACGTTCGTATTCACTAAATCCCACTCCGCCACCACCACCTCATCATTGCACGTGTAGACCTGTTTAAGAATGGATTGGAGTTCCTTCTCACTAAGACTTTCCTCCTCCTCTGTGGGCGGCTTACGGTATGAAGTCAGCTGCCATAACAAATCCCTATCGTCATCGCTGTGAAGGATCTTCTCCTCGCTAGACGCCATTCGAATACGGTTGGCTAACTTTATATGATTCAGTTCCACCGTGATCTCATTTAATTCCTCCACGTCCATACACCCTTGCAGGAGGTTACTTTTTTTGGGTATTCCCCGAAAATACCCAAAGGCTAGTGTCTTTACGAGGAGCATTTTCTCGCCGTAAATCTCTAGACGCTCCCCAGGGCCTAGTCCCTCCTTCTCCCCGTACGCTAAGATGAAAATATTGGTTGTCTCCGAGGCGGACATCAAGGACGCAAAAGCGGGGGTCGAGAACCCCGGATAGTAGGTGTTAATCCCCGCTAATTGATGCACCCCAAACCGAAGTAACGCGGCCCTCTCTAGTAATTTGGGGTTAATCTTTACTGTACTCTTCATCGCTATAGACTGTGTTTCTATTGATGATTATTTAAAGAAAAAAATGTGTTTCAGGGAGAGGGAGAGAAACAGGTAATAGTGCTGAAAAAAAGGAAAGGTTTCACCGTAAGGCCAGTTGGGCAGGTCCACTGGAAAGACTGCTTAACAGAATGTAACATGTGCTGTGAGTTGCAGAGATCAAAAAAAAAAAATGAGAAGAGTTCAAGTGTGCATCCAATGCACTCACGTCAACTCCATTAGCTTTGTGATCACCTCAGGTGATATGGCCTCTGGAGACTGCAGCTCAACCGGGTCCAGTGGCAACAGGTCCGATGGACAGACCCCGTGGTGGCAAAGAAGTTCGTACAGTCGTCGCGCCAGGTGAAACAGAGTGGAATTCCTCCAGTGATTGCTTAAGCATTTAAGCACCGCTTTACAGAACATCGGACTTTGGGCCAGCGCCGTCACCATACCCTCGTCCTCGCAGAGACCCAGAACGCTTCGTAGTACCTCCTCCCCCAGTATCGCATGGGAACCGTCACGCCTCAAGACGCGAGACAGGAGTGGTATGCTGCCTTTGGGGTCTCGAAGGAACTGTGCAGCGCGGGGCGATACCCGCTGTAACGAGTGTAAACTACTGACGGCCTCAATACGCGCGGCCGACGGTACTGTATTACTGGACGCCAACAGCAATAGAGTACCCGCCAAGCTAACCCCTGCCTTAGTCACGGTATTATTGTAGTGAACGAGAGAGGTGGACCTTAGGAACTTTAACAGCAGCTCCGCACCGCTCCCGCAAAGGTGTCGACTCCCCTCTACGATTGCTAAGAACCACATTTCCGAGGCGCCCCTCCCGGGTGCGGACTTGGGCTCTGTTCTTTTGCCGGTCATCCCCTCCGTACTGCTCGCATCACTGTGCACCTCCCCAGCGGGGGTGACGGCGGCTGGGATACCAACATACTTCCACAGCTGATCCTCGGCGCCCCCTAGTTCGTCAAACTTACAAACAATATCAAACAGTTTATTGAGGGTGGTCCACCCAACCGCTGGAGTGGTGTTGTCCCGCAGGCTACTGTAACATTTATTCTCGACAAAGACGCGTATCGTTTCTAACCCACCCTCCCTCAGGAAGCGCTGCAGGGCGGTTTCCTTTCTTTGCTCCAATACAGAGTTGGAAAGCGCTTCGCCGTCCTCGACGCTCTCCTGAGGCGCGAACTCC
Source organism: Angomonas ambiguus (assembly GCA_019695575.1). NCBI lineage: Eukaryota > Euglenozoa > Kinetoplastea > Trypanosomatida > Trypanosomatidae > Angomonas > Angomonas ambiguus. The sequence goes on along the minus strand of JADNSB010000061.1, from coordinate 62,096 downwards.
GGCTTCACTAGCAGCCCATGAAGGGCCTCTATGCACCGCTGCACGACTGGGATATCCCCTAGGCCTAGCACAGTGGACAGCGCGGCGGGGTCGGTGGGGGTGTAATGCGGCACACTGACCTCTTGTTTAGCCGTCAGGGAGCAGAACAGTTTCCCTAAGCACTCCGCCTGACAGAGCTCGGATAAGTTTTTAATCTCCCAGAACTCAGTCTCCCCCAGCGCTCGATGGAAGCGAGGGTCGTCAGAGTAGGAAAAGGAGCGAATGACACTAAACGACTCTTCAGGGGTAATGACAGGGAGAACGGTAACCACAGAGGAGAGATGATGATGCAACCATATTTCCCGGGCGGCAGGGTCGGAGGAGAAGAGAGAGGTCTCTACCCATTGGGCTACCGAGTCCACCGCCGCCGCTGATTCCCTCTCTCCGCCTACCGCACTAGTGCCCTTCTTTCCTATTTTTTCTTTCAGTTCCTCCACACGACGTTGCACCCTCAGGTCAAAAAACCACGCATGTTTGGTCAGCTCCGCCGCGGAGGGTCGCTGCTCACGGTCTCGGGTGAAGCACGCTGCTAAGAAACTCTTACACTCTGCGGACACCTCCAGTCCACTAGGGATAGGCGATTCATTTCCCTCCCCCAGCACGTAAAGTGCGTTGACTGGGGTCCGCTGAAAGAACGGAGGGTCCCCGGTGAGCAGTTCCACACACAAACACCCCAGCGACCACACATCGCTCGCATAAGACTGTCGCTCCCCCCTCGCCACCTCAGGGGCCATCCAGTACACCGAGCCTAACAGGGCGTTCTCCTCCTCCACGTAGGGGTCCTCGCCGTCCACGTTGGTCACCGGGGACGGCGCGGCAAGACCGAAATCGGATAACTTTACTTTATGGTGGTCAAAGATGAGGACGTTTGCCCCTTTGACATCACGATGCACAATATTTTTGCTATGAATATACTCCAATCCACGGGTTACTCGGTACATGGGGTTGACAATCGCTGGTTCCTTCAGTCCTCCCGTTCCCCGTACCAGCTGCCGCAGTGTGCCGCCTGGAGCGTACTCCTCTACGAGCAACATATTCTTGCCAGAGTTCATGTGGTCCAAATACTGCACGACGAGATCGCTTCCATCGTCTCGGAGTGCGATGAGCGCGTCCACCTCTGTTCTCCACTGTTTGATCGTATTGTCGTCGTTCGCCACCATCTTTTTGATGGCCACCGGCATATTCGTGTTGAGATTGACTCCTCTATAAACTACAGCGTTTCCTCCCTTCCCGATCAGCTCCTGGAGTTGGTACGTGGAGTAGTTTCCTCGTACAATGTCTGTAACTTTCATTTATTTATTTATTGTTTTCTTTCACGTAAAGAAAAATTACTAATATATATTATGTATTTGTTTTTTTTTTTGTGGGGTTCTGTAAATGCTGTAGACAAGAAACGTGGAGAGTTGTGTGAGATATGCGGGGACTTTATCAATTTAATTCAAAGTATATATAAATAAAAAAATAAAAAACGAGCTTAATGAACCAAACTATTACAGTGAACAAACAGAAAAGAAAAATTCATTAACATGTGATTAATAATATTAATAGGTGAAGGGAAAATAAAAAAATGTGACTCTTCTTTATTTTCCTTTATTTTGTTAGTATTATTTTCGCTGCTGCTGCTACGGTTTATAAAGCGATTTGATTCCGTGCCCTCTGTCGACCCACATTAGAACGAGTACGAAGCGCTTCATGCAACGGCTGGTGACCCTTCAGCACATCCACACTTTGTCCCGCCTCCGTGAGCAGACCCATCAACGTATTCAACACATTATTGTCAATCCCAATGTCACAGTCTAAGGAGTACTGGCTGATCTGGTTTACCGTCTCCACATCCCCCGCCCGTGCTGCCCGCTCCAGAATGGGCAGAATCATCTCCACCTCCACCCGTAGGCCACTGTGGGTGGTCACCTCTTGCAGGTAGTACACCGCCTCGTCAATATCGTCCAGTAAAACGGCTTGACGAATGAGCATGCGAAAAGTTTGAATGTTGGGGCTCACACCGCTTTGCTTCATGGCTCCATAAATGTTACGCAACAGCATCGAGCCGTGTCCGCTGGCATTCCCTGCCAACAGCGAGTTGTAGGTGTTGGCCCTCGGCGCCACTGCCCATACGGAGGCATAGGTGGAGACCAAATAGAGCGCCCGCCGGTCCTCCTGCATCTTACAGCTGGCGAGGACGAGGAGATCCAGGGTGTCGACAGAGACCGAATCCCCTCGCTTCTTCCGCTCCTGTAGGTGTTCATACGCGCGGTCCAACAGCGAGGCGGTCTGAATACTCTCTGCCAGTGTCATTAACGGATTTCGGTCCAGTGGGAGGCGAAGACTCTCAATAACGTATCGCTTAAACGCATCCACGGACTCCAAGTGTCCTTTACGGGCCATGAGCTCCACCATATCCAACGCCTTCTCTATCTGAAGTGCCGAAGACCAGCACCACACCATGAGCGCCAGAATATCCGCCGTCTTTGTCATGGCATGTCGGTCCATCAGTGCCAACACCTTCTCGGCGGTTTCCGTATCCGCATTCTTGGCACACTGCACCAGCAGCTCTGCCACGTGTTGTTTTTGAATATAATGAGGAAACGAAGCCTTATCCAACACACAGCGCAGCTCTAGCTCCAGCATCAACCACATGACGTACTCTGGGGGGTAGCGGAGAAGGGCGGAAGGGACTTGGGATTGGGCAGACGGCTTAGCAAAGAGCCATTGTTCTACTACTTCCGACAACTGTTTCTTGTCCACCACCGTCGACCCACACCGCAGTGCCTCTCGAGTCACCTCCACCACAAAAACGGAGTCCTCCACGTACGGCACGACGTGCTGCATCAGGACTCGCAGGGTTCCCGACAGCGGGGTCAACTTTTTCTCTTGTATCATCTCCGTCCAGAGCGACTTGGGGTTGTACCCCGCACGAACATGGAGCTCTATGAGGTAGTGGTACGTTAGCGCGTCCGCCTCCACCCCCGCCTCCCGCATCGTCTGCAGGACAAACAGCACCTCATTACGGTCAAAATTCTTGCGCAAGGTGAGCACCTCTAGATACATGTTGAAGAAGGAAACAGTCAAGAGAGAGGGTTGGTCCCACCAGATGGTGTCCTGAGGGGCCGTGGGGGCTTTCACCGAGGGGTCCAGTCGGTCTAGGGATAAGGTGGGTGGGGCAGTGGCATGGGACTTCAACTGGTAGTCGAGAGGGGATGTATTCACCCTTCTGGCGGAGAGATCTCTCAGACCGGTAACGAACAACTGTCGCACTTTATCCATTCGACCCAGCGAGGTGTACGCACGGCAGAGATGCAGTACCACGTCCCGTACCTCGTGGGGGCCACACAACTCCAAGAGGGACTGGACCGAGGGATCGAAGGAGGCCTCGTAGAACTCCACCGCCTGTTGGTAACGACCTTGATCAATCAGAATGGAGAACTGGGAGTAAAAGGTGGAGGGGTCCTCCAGTACTGGGAGGGGGGCTGAAGCACCACCGCCGGTCGAGGGAGAAGGGGAAGGAGATTCCGTTGGAGAAGAGGAAGTATTATTTTTATTATTATTATTATTATTATGACTATTATTCGTATAAGAATTCCTTCTGTAATTATTATCCCCCTGTCGGTACTGATCGCTAGGTCTACCACCTCCATTGTTATTACGGCTATAACGATTGTTATTACTATTATTATTATTATTATTTCGATTGTCGTATTGCCTTCTATTTCGGTTCCCTCGGTGACTACGGCTATTATTGTTATTCGGAGGAGGAGAACTACAATGGCGTACACTGCTAGTAAAGACGAGAGGGCACCTCCAATAACGGAAAGCGCTCTCTGATGGGGCAGCTCTCACCAACACCTCACGCCTATTCCATCCAAGGAATAACTGTTTCATTTTTCTTTTTATTACAATAAAAAAAAAAACTATATATATATATATATATGTGTGTGTGTGCGTGTGTGTGTATGTACGTAGGAAGAGTTATTCGAGTTACTACTACTGGACTATTTGTTGTAGTTGTTTTCTTTCTTTTCTGTATTCAAAAAAAGAAGATATAAAACCAAAAGAGAAGACAGTTAGCACTCCAACGAAAAGGGGAAAACACATTTCCTATGACATTCCGTATAACCAATAAATACAACGCTCAACCACACAGACATTTTCCTAAAAATAAAATAAAGGCTTTTGATCATTTGCATTTTGTATATTCATTTCTTTATATTTTTTTTCTCCAGTAATACATTATTTAAATATTCATTCTTTTGTTGGTTAGATGTTTGTTTGTTTTTTTCTCTGAACAACAGTGTCTGTTTATTTTGAAATGTACGATTGTTCCTGGAATCTTTTGAAGGGACTCCCAAAAAAAAGAGGTCCGAAGTAAAGGTGCTGCTTTTTTTTACCTAGTATTGTTCTTAGTTTTTTATTCGTTCTTTCATTTTTTTCTAATATGAAGTGAAGAAAAAAATATGAAAAAATATAAAAAAAAAAACAATAATAGTTATAAAACCGCTATAATAATTTTCGAGAAAAAAGTGAGGGAGAGAAAGTTAAATAAATAAAAAAAAAAAGATTTTTGTTTTTTGTTTTAATGTATATTTTAACTATTTTCTTTTTTTATTTTGCCTTTTTTTTCATTCATTTTATCTTTATGGGAAGGAGAAGTGACTCCCCCCACGTGGTATCTTGCTTACTTGGACTCGTTCACGACGAGGGCGCAAATCATGGAAGCGCCGATGCCGCTACCATCCTTCTGAAGGACCGCCTTGACGTTGCATTGCTTACCGAGAATGGTGTTGATGTTCTCCTGGTAGATGCGCTGGAAGGAGGGGGTCTTCTCAAAGACAGATCCGTCCACAGCAACGGTGGCGAGACCCTGCTGGTGGGTCTTCAAGAGGGGCGCACTGGCGAACACAGCACCCTGCTGCGCCGCACGGTCGCGGACGAGACGGCACACCTCGCGGACGTTGTAGAGGTCCATGACGTCGGTGATGTCGACCCCGGAAAGGCGGTTAATGGCGGCACGGGTGAACTGAAGGCCGGGCATGCGGTCAGCGCTAATCATACCCATGTGGCGGGTCTCAAAGGCCCAAGGCTTGTTGAGGCCGTCCACCAGCTCGCGGGGGAGGCAGCCGATCTGCGCCAGGTGCACCAGCACGCGACGGGTGATCTCACCCAAGTACATACCAGCCACCAACTTTTCCTGGCGCTGATTATCCTTGTTGGGGGTGATCAAGTCCATCTCATCGTCGTAGGCGGTGATGGGCAGCGTGTACTTGTACTTGGAATCAAAGTTACCGCACTCCATGTTGATGGCGGTGATCGTGTCCCCACGGGCAGCGACGGCGGGATCCTTCGTCACGGCAGAGGAGCGCTCAAAGTAGCAGGCGTTGGCACCAGTTCCGAGAATCACACCGACCTGGGCATTGTCGTCCTTGAAGTAGCGGGCGACGAGGGTACCGACGGTGTCGTTACAGAGTGCCACCACCTTCACCTTGATCTTCATGCGCTGGAGAGAGTTCTGCAGCAGCTCCGCCACATCCCTGCCCTCCACACCCTTGGTGGAGAAGCCCTTGGTCCACTTGATGAGGACACCGGCGTTGACGGCCTTCTGGTCGGTAGGGAAGGAGAAGGTGAAACCGAGAGGAACGGTCTTGTTGAGGTCCTCGGGGGCATTCTCCGTCATCATGGACTTGACACTGCGGGCGATAAAGTCAAAAAGGTCGTTGGCAGTACCAGTGAGGGCCTCCTTGGGGATCGTGTACTTGAAGGACACACGGCTCTCCACCGCACCGCAGCGAAGCGCCACACGGAGCACACGGAAGTTCGTGCCACCGAGATCCAGGGCGTAGAAGGCACCGTTAGCGTTACCAGGGTCGCTCTTGTACACGTACGACGGAAGCATGCGGATGGTACTGGGACGGCCCTCTAATCCCTCCACCATTTCGTAGATCATGTGAAGGACGTTCTGCTTCAGCTTCTCCTTGCTCATGGTGAACTGGGTGGAGAGAGAGGCCATCGCCAGACGCTGCTTGGCGTAGAGGATCTCATTGCTGTCGGTCTCGCGAATAGCAATATGGCTAAGCAAGTTATTCAGACGGGAAGACATTTTGAATGATACGATAAGAGGAAAATAGCTATAGTAAAACTTTGTGAAAGAGGGAGGTGAATTAAAAGAGAAACGAGAAAAAAAAAGGTTCCAGATAGCAGTCAAGTGTTGGGAAGAAAATGAAAAAAAAAAAAGATTAGTGTAGCCACACGCTTTTTTGTTTTTGTTTTTTGTTTTTTTACACGAAATTGTTGTTCCTTACTTTACAATAATTTGGCTAACGCATCGATGATGCTATCCATATCGCCTTTACTGCCCTTTAGCTCCACCTTAGAGCGGCCCTCGACCGCCATACGCTGTGTCGCTCCCTCCGGGTGATTCAGTAGAGCGACGGCACCAAAGAGTGGCATCAGTTCAGAGGCGTGAAGCCCAGAGAGGGCCTCCGAGGCGCCAAGGGAAGCGATGGCTCTGGGGGGCTCCACCACGGTTGGGGTAAACTTGCTCTTCCCTCCCTGAGCCTCAACAGGACCTTCTGGCCATAAGTCCTTCTCCAATCGAGTCCTAAAGTGCTTCAGATTGCACGTTCCCCCATAGAGACACACTCTCGACAGTAGAAGGGGTCTCAGTGGAAGGAGGTGCTGGAGCAGTCCTCGGCGGAACACCCCCACCGACAGCGCCTGACTTAACCCCATCTGATCCAAACCGACATCCGCCGGACAGAAGAGCAGTTCTGGAATAAAGTACCGCTCCTGTCTTAATCGAATCGACTGAAGTGACGTGCCTCCCTCACTGCCTTTTATCAAAGAGGCGCCGGTGGGTCCTAAGCGCTCGGCCAGCTCCTCTCCTCTACAGCCCAGCGGCATTAAAGCAGACATGGTGGGGAGGAAATACCGCACCTCATCCTCGAACCCTGGCTGCTTATACGACGTGAGTAGTGCGGTAGGGGCAACGGCCACCTCACAGCACGTCTCCTTCACGTGGTCCATCAGCCACCCATCCTCGAGGACGTTAATCTGGGTATAGGAAATGTGTTGCTTCAAGCGGTTCGTGAGCAACTTGCCTCCCACATCAATCCGTACCATCGAGGAGTACACTGGGGCGTAGTCCACGTAGGGGACGATAGTGGTCGACGAAAAACCCACATCCACCATCAGCGCCGTTCCTTCGACCCTTGACCTAGTTCCTTCCATCGACTTGGATCTCTCCCGCTTCCTTCCCCCACCGCTACCAGCCCCCGCCGACTCCGCCGTCGTCTCAGAGGGGGACTCCCCATAAAATGAAAAGGCGACTAGGGCTAAAAAACTAGAGCTGACGAACGTTACAGAGTGAAAGTAAAACCGCTTCGACAGCAAAATGTGAAGTAAATTGACGCCAGCCTTTGGTACCGCAAAGTGAACGGTCAGCCACAGATCCACGTCAGCCTCGTCTTCTATTCCAAAGTGCTGAAGGACTTGCTCCCACAAGTACGTCTGTAATACACCGTCTACAATGAAGCCCTTCTCCACCGGCCGTCGAACCATAAACCCGTGGTAGTGAGGAAGTCTATGAATGTGATCGCCTGTGATGCCTCGGCCGGCGTGCGTGGAGGCCCCTACACAGTTGGGCATCACGAAGAACTGTGGGGTACTACTCGGGTGTCCGTCTAGGTAGAATGTTTTTAGGTTATACCCACCATTATCGATGAATAAAACGGCGTTTCGCTTCTCCATTTTGCACTAAAGTTGATGTAAAATTTGAAAGAGGGGGAAAAAGACGAGAAACTACGTCATAGGTGACTGGTAAACAAATTGCAACTGCAACAGACTGCCAAAAAAAAAAAAAAACAGCCACAACCAACAAAAATGGGGGCAAAAAAGAACAAAGTTACATTTTTATTTCTAGTTGTTGTTGTTTTGAAACAAACACGAGTAATGTACATAATTTCATTTATTTTCCTCCATGGATATGTATTCACCGGAGAGGCTTTTGTGTGAGCAGAAGAGTGATAAAATCATCTATATTAATAAAGTTTTCATCATCCTTTTCTGCCGCCGTGATGATCTGACTGGCCTCCTCTTGAGAAAGTTTCAGTCCTAGATTCACCAATATATGGCGCAAGTCGGACGTGGTCAAGTACCCGTCAGAGTCCTCATCTAATAGCTTCAACGCCTCTCTCAGTTCCTCCTCTGAAGTCCTCCGTGGCCACAGCGACTCCACCGCCTCCAACGCCCTCTCCTCCGTTACCAGTCCCGTCCCTTCAGGATCCACTACGCTTGTCACACCCTGCACCTCCGCCTCGGTGGGGTAAAGACCGGCAGAGCGAAGGAAACGGCCCAGCTGGTTGACCGCTATTTTACCATCCGAGTCCTCGTCGAGGAGGAGGAAGTGAAGACGAACTTGGTTCTTTTGAGCTTCGTTAAGCGTCATGTTAGTCACTTGATATGGATTCGGTGTGTGTATGGGCTGATGCACAACAACAAAGGAAAAATAGAAAAGAATAATAAATAAAAGAGGAAAGGGGAAATGTACAGTGTGGAATAGTAATAGACAGCCCTTTGTTTGCAGTTGACGCAACGGCATCTTTCAAAGAGTGAAATAATTTGGTTTGTTGGTTTGTTTGGTTTATAGCAACATGATCTGCTGGAGGCTCACAGAGGCTACAGTCGTCAATCGCTTCACTGTATTCTCCTCTTCCTCTCCAATCGACAACGACCGCAACTCTCTTTGGTAGAACTCTATCAAATTCATCAACACTTGCGGGAGGCAAATAGTGCGGAGAAACGCGCCCATATCCTTCCAAGATACGAAAGAAACGGTATCACTTTTCTGAAGGGTCACCACTGGAGTGCTTTTATTCTCCGTCACGGCCTCTTTTTCCTCCAGGGGTGCAGCGTACAGCGCATACGCGGCGTAAGGGTCAGCGCCTCGTGCCCCCTCCTCCACCGTAACCCGGGCCACCTGTGTGATGAGACTGTACAGGAGCGCGACACTATACAGTTGCACCTCCAGTTCCGCCCGCTCCACTAGGGTCCGCTTCAGCAACAGAAACAGACTCCGCTGCTGAAAGAGGTCCAGTCGGGGTATAAAATAGCCAATCGCCTCCACGTCGCACTCAAAGAGAGAGGGCTTGTGCAGTAGATGAGGGAGGGCGCCGGCCAGCGGGGGGTAGACGCCGTGATCTAGGAGCGGGGAGAGGTTCTCGGGGTACTGCGCCGCCTCCCGCACGAACTGAAAGTAGGCAGCCTGCAGTGGATAGCTGTGAGGGTGGCACCGCAGCGCCTTTACGAGGGAAGGGACGACGGTTCCCACATGACAGAAGAGAGAAGCCGTCGGGTACTCTGCGTCAGGGATTTCCTTCTCGACAAGCGCCACAAGAAACTGGGCGGCGGCCACTGCCACCTCCGTCGACTCTTCATGGCGCGATAGGGAGGAGAGAACATAAGACACCGCAGAGGACTCCAACACCACTTTAACGAACGCCTCTTCACTCCCCTCCACCATCACCCGGACGGCCTCAATGGCCGCTACGACGAGCTCGACGATACCTCCATGCGACTCCACGGCGGAGAGGACCAACGCCAGCACCGCCCCCTCCCCACTCAAAGAGTCGTCGGTGTGGTGGAAAAAAAACTCTTTACACAGTCGCCGCACTTCACTCTGACTCTGCCAGTGTCCAAGCAGAAAACGAAAACACCGGAGTGCGGCAGCGATTATACGGGGACGTTTACAGCAAACACAGCGCACCACAATCTCTGGCACACCACAGGCCGCTAGCTGGCTCGGTTCCTCTGAAAAGGTGGTGGCCTCCTCGACCGCCCAGTAGTACACGCGGGACAGACCATCACACAGTTGGTCGATTCGGTCTAGTTCACCTGCGGCAATCGTTGGCACCCTACCACCGCCACCACTAGTGTCGGGCGGTGCTAGCAATCGAAGGAGGTGCTGTGCCGCCTCCTCCACCTGACCCAGGCACGGTCGTTCGACGGTGTGCGCTGCGCCCTCTCGGTGGGGTTGGTAGTGCGGTGGTAAAGGCTCGTCTCCTCCGATTACTACCTCTATTTTCTTCATGGGACAATTTTCTTAGGGAGGAAGGTAACAGAAAATAAAAAAAAAAGAGAAGAGAAGCGAAGAGAAGAGGGGGAAAGGGAGTAAAGATAGAAAGAGAGGTAATGTTAGGGAAATAACATTGAAACAGAAAGAAAAGTAGTCACTTATTTTTCCTTTTTCCTTTTCATTAGTGAAAGCATAATTTCACAGAAAAAAAATGTACTCCAGAACAAATCTGTAGGATTGGCTTATTTTTTGTTTTCTTTTCGTCTTCTTAGACAGACAATAAGCGAATGCAGTTACGGCTGTGTATGCTTACGGAGGGGACGGCATGGTGATTCTCTCCGCAGCGTTCATCAGATTAACAGGAACAGTGCCATCCGTCACCAAAAACCCTTGGAGGCCCAACGCGCTGAGCAGTTTCGTCTGCAGCTCCGGGCCGGCTTGTGCGAGTGCGGTTACCGTCTCCTTCCCTAATGCGTTCATGATGCTTTCGTACTTAGAGGCTTCAATATCATTCAGTCGGTTGACCTTTTCCACTTCAATGTCATTCATATTCTTACGATGCTCTAAATCCGCATTCATTCGCTTTTCTAATATCTCCAGTTCCGCCACCACCCCCGCCTCGTGAGCAGCACATCGTACCGGGGTGGCCTCCAAATCCGAGTTGGCCTCTACCAGACGTGCCTCACTCTCCGCCAGTGCCTGTGCCTTACTAGAACCCACCTGTTCAATCGACGTGTTCTCCACCATCACCTTACTCAGTTCAATGCGTTGCTCCTCGGCGGAACAGCGGTCCTTGATAGACTGCAGCTCCAACGCCCCTTTCGCTTTTTGCTCTCTCAGCATGGCATTATGAGTGGCGTCGTTCTCTTGAGACTTTGTGATAATCTCCACGGCTAACTGAACACTTTTGGTAAGGGCTAGACGAGTCCTTGGATCGACCGGCTCGACACTCTGTACATCCACGTTGGTGATACGCAGTCCATTCGCGGTAAAGTAGAGCGCCTCTCCGTCGCCTAGCACTTCAATATAACGGTAACTACTCATCCCAAAAATGGCCTGCTTAATCAGAGTGGACGAGTTACGATGAAAGTCATCGAACGTTTTCCCTGCAATCAAAGAGCGCACCCTACTGGCGAGTGTCTTGCAGGCCTCTCCGATGAAATCGGGGATGGTGAAGGCGATTTCATGCACCTTGGGATCGTTGCCATCAAACTCCCAGTTGTACGCCAACTGCAGACGGAGACGGGCGTGGTCTAGTGTTTCAATCTCTATCCAATCTGCCATGTAGTCCGGTCCGAGGTACAGACACAGACAGTGAATCTGATTGGGAGTCTTCGGCCGACCCCCGGAAAGGGTGACGGTGGTGAACTCCTCATAGGGCTCCAGTGTCACCTCTGCGGGGCCGGCGACCACACGACTAGAGCCTTTACTCACATCGTGCAGACGAATAAGGGTATTCTTCTCCGCCCTGGCAGTCACCACAGCAAACGGAGAAATATCAGAGGACTGAATACGAATGACGTCGTCGTCGTCGTCGTCGTCCTTGTTATCCGTACGGTCCGGTTTTGCCTCACATTCCGTCTCCCACAGAAAGTTTAACCCTTCCTCGTCCCCGTCCTCCTCCTTGGAAGACTGTGAGTCAGGACCGAACAGCTCCGGTGCCTCCTCCGTTCGCAGAGACAGTCGCGGTGCAGCGAGCAACCGACGCACTAGTGGACTGACTGGCTTTCCCCAAAGCTCCTCATCTTCTCGCAGCATAAAAGGGGTACCGAAGCGAGAGGTCACCACGCCGGTACGTATATTCCGGACGTACACCCCACAGTTTGGGGTGAGCGGAATCACATGGCGTCGCTCCAACACCTTTACCTCTAGGGTAGGAATATACCGACACGGGCCACGGATTAACCAACGAGTTCCAATGTCACGACTGACGTTCTCCCCATCCACAAACGACTCCTTCGCTACCACCAACAGTGCCTCCTGGTCGGTAAGCACAAAAGCATCACAGATTCCCTTTCCGAGCAACCGCTCCGCCGGCTGTAAAAAGAAGGAGCACGGACCTTTACGGATCTCTTTTTTACCCCAATTAACATTGCCCTCCTTGGTGGGGTGAAGCACGACGCAGTACTGATGCGTGCCGACACACACTAAAGAACACACTGTTACCTTCTCCATATGAGAAGGGATGTAAGCCCCAGTAACATCCTTCTCCGTTACCAACCATTCATCCCCCACTTTACGGTCTGTCTTGAAAACAGCGTCGTGGAAAGCCTCTAAAGCGGTAATCTTGAGGGCGTTGCGTTCGTCCAGGGCAAAACCCTCCAGCGTGTTCACTAGTTCGACATTGGGGTGAATAAAGTACGTGTTCTTCCCCTTCTCCGTCCACTGCGTCCCCTCTACCCACACTTTTCCTTCTGTATCGGTGAAGGTGTGTTGGACGCAAAGGTGAAGCGCCTGGTTACGGCCGACGTTGGTGGCAGTGATTCTATCTACCACCCTCACTCGAAGGTCAGGCGTGTAGAGTGCCGGTCCGAGGAACAGGAAGCGGTCCAAGGCTTCTCGCCGCACTTTCTTTGCATGTACTGTCTCCTCAAAGGCCTCGACGACCTCCAGCACCAAGGCCTCGTTGGCAGTGAGGAGCGGCATTGGCTGTGGCTCCGATACCGCCTCCCCAGGGAACAGTGGGAAAGGCTTCTGAGATAGGCGGACCTCCTGTCGCCCTAACAGGCACTTTGCCTCTGAGGGCACCTTCGCAGTGGGTGGAGCGCCAGACACTACCGCAAAGGGGGAGTCGCTTGTCGCGAGGTCATGCTCCTTCCAAGCCTCTTCATGCACCACGGGATTTGTCACTACTACATAATGATTAGGAGGTACCACAACGCAGGGCTTTGGGGAATCAAAGACGACGTGGTGGTGCTCTCGAAGTGTGAAGGAGATTGGTCCTACTAGGGTAAAAGTGTTGCAGGTGTTGTTGTCTAGGACATGAGTGTATTCATAAGCATGTAGTCGGTAAACCTTTGACATGGTTTCTCTTTGCACACACACACACACACACACACACACCGAAAGAAAGGGAAAAAAAATATGTAAAGTACTACTTGTAAGTCATAAATAAATAAATAAAGAACGAGAGGCAGAAGAGTATGGAGACAGCTTAGGGTAGTTTAATTTATACCAGTAGACTTCTCCTATTCCACACTTGTTCTCTTTTTTGTTTTCTTTTTAACACATTATTGTACGGTGAAAAATCTATCTCTAGTATATTACTCATAAAAAACATTACATAGAACAAACCTAATCTCTCTCTCTCTCTCTCTCTCTCTCTCTTTTGCTCTTTTTTAGACCTATTTTACTTTTCAGTTATTATTTTTCTGTGGTTCTTTGTGATTATTTGTTGTTATTTTTGGTGTGAGTTTGTATGAGAGATAGAGAAAGAGAATTCTTAACAATGGAATAGACAGCGACACCTCAACCCTCCTTTAGAACTCCCGCCGTCACTCTCACCCCGATGGCGAGCATAGACATGAACGCTGCTACACGATCCGTGGCGAGCTCCTCCGCCCCGCAGCACACATATAGCGCCTTGGCGAACACATGCACCGCCAGCCAGTAGTCCTCCCAGCGAATCCCAAGCGCCCTTTGTGCCTTACCAATATCTAACAGTATCTTCTCCGCCTCGGACCAGTCAATCTCCGCCGAGACGGCCCTCGCGGTGGTGACGACGACACGAAGGAACGAGGAGGCGTAGAGGGTTTCCTCTGTGGGCGGGGCGACGGCGTTAGCGTTAAACGCCTTCCTTAGCATGCTAGCCACCTCCGAGGGTTCCTTCGCCAGCAGCCCCTCCTTCGCCTCCGCCTGTTGGGTGCGTAGGGCGGAGGACTCCTCGACATCGGTGAACACGGCGCGAATGAGGGGATCCTGCACGACGCGGGAGATACCAATGGAAACCGTTCGGATCACCTCACTGAGCAAAGGTGCCTTCGCGGCGGCGGGGACTATGGATAAACTGGACTCTGCTGCAGCTGACGCCGCCTCCAGCCTTGAGTTGACGCTATCATCAATGTAGAGGTCGACCAAAGCCTTCGTCGTAGAGTTCCGGACCCAGACGTCCACATCCCCTACCGCGGAGGCGGACAGCATCGCCCACACCCCCATTGCCAGTTTCTTGGCGGCCGGTGGTAGCGCAGAGGAGGAGGTGAGATAGTCGTATTGTCGGGAGAATAAATTCAACGGGTCTTTGGCGATGCTGGCGGCGTTATTTCTTACTACAGTTTGGATTCGTTCTAAAATTGTTTCGGAGCAGTAACAGCCTTGTAAACTAATGGAAACGATACGATGATTGCGGCGCACGAGGCGCAGTAATTGATCGGCGCCCCCTTCGTGTAATCGATTGCCGTCTAAGCACAGATGCGAAAGATACCGGTGTTTCCCAAACAAGGCGCAGAGACGGGCGCAGGAGAAATCCCCTAGTCCATTGGAGGGAAGACGTAAGTCCGCCAAGTTGGGACAGTGGGAAAGGGTCGCCAACAGAGGTGCGGCGGCCTCCTCGCCCAGCAGTAGGGTCGTCAAGTCTACCTTCTCCACCGTACACCAGCGGTACGGGTAGCCCTCCTCCGTGGCCACCCTCTCCAGCAGGGCGTGTACCTCCCTCTGGTGTCGAATCTCCATTCCAAAGACACGAGAGAAAAACAGGCGAAAGTGCTCAAACAAGGTGACCAGCGGCATACATCCATACGGGACAGGACTCTTTTTAGCGTAGGTGAGAAACGTATTGGGGACAGGATCGGCCTTGTTGAGAATCTGACGTAGCAACCCATCCGCCTCCAGCACCGCGGCACCCTTCTGAGAGAGATCAATCACCCTGACGAGTAAAAATACAGAGGCTCCCACTTCCCTGTCCGAGACCGTCTCACTCACCTTTGTGCTAGAGGGCACCGCTTTTTGAAGAAAGGTGGTGGCAATATCCAGTCGTACCACCGTACAGAGGTTTTTCTCCGCCTCGTGGCTGAGGGAACGAAAGGTGACTTGCTTCGTTCCTACCTTTAGCGGAGTACCGCTCTCCGTGCACAGCTCCACCTGCAGATTCAAGTGGGCCGAGGCGCATACACATTTCATCGCCAGGGGATCGCTACTGTTGACCTCTACCTCCTCATACCCCTCGACGTATGTAGGATTGATATCAGCGGTCTGTAAAGTGGAAGCGGTATCTTTCGGTACCTCCAGCAGGACGGGCAAGTGCAGGTGCTGGGTCGACCCAGTAGCGGGGGTCGAGGTCGCCGTGTTCACCTCCCACCACTCCGTATAAGGGGTCATGCCTAGTGTCTCCTCTGTCTGGTCGTGTGGGGCACTGACCGACGCCCCAATCCTTATTTTTCCTTTGAGCTGACGAAGTTGACTGAGTCCGTATTCATTAGCAACATTCACACTCAAAACCGAAGAGAAGATGGAACCAAAGAAGATGACTTCTTTGGAAGCGTTCTTCATTACTATGATTATTGCGAATTGTTATTATTTATTTACTTATTGTAATGTGTTTTGTTTTTGTTTTTGCTTTCACCTTTCTACTAACAGAGACAATTTTAGGTGTCTAACGCAGTAAGTTGCGATAAGTGTCAAAATGAATCTAAAAGAGAAGCAAAAAAAAAAAAAAGAAAACGAAAACAGCAGAGAGAAAAGGACAACCTTTTATTATGATTCCATTACGTCATTCCTCCTCAACTCAGAATCCTCATTAGAATACACCCATGAGAAACAACAGTGGACGTGAGAATCAAAAAGAAGAAAAGGAAAAAATAGATTATATTTTACATATCTAAAACACACCACCACCGATACAATAGTAGCCCGCCCAGGACCGTGGGGAGTATCGCATCATTTCATTCTCCGCCAACAGCGAGCGGATCGCGGAGGAGAGTACAACCGCCTTGTGCTGCTTGGGCGGACGAATGTTAATCGTGCTTTCCTTTTTAGACGACCGTTTGCTCCCTTCCGAGGTGGACTCCCCCCGCCTCACCTCCACCGTCCCCTCCAACAGGCGATACAGTCGAACAAACAGGTCGGCAGGAACCATATCAGGGGTGCACCACTGGCCTGCAATCACGCAAGGCACCCCGCCGGCGAAGAAGGCTCTGAGGAGCCCCAACACATCATCTTTTTTACGCTTGAGGTTGGAGAGAAGGATGTTGGTGTTGCTCAGCGTCACCAGTTCCGCCAGCAGTTCCATGTGCTGGATTTCCGAAGCCCACAGCAGGCCGTCTCCAAAGGACCCGAATAAGCAAATAGCCCCACAGCCCTCCTCCCCAGGGTCACGACGGTCGCCGTTGCTCGTAGTGGAGGCTGCAATGTGTACATAATGGGAGGAGGGTAAGGCCTCGCGTAGGGTATCCACATCCTTCACCTCGAGAATAGTGTTGGTTAAAACCGACTGACTACCCGCCATCGCCATCGCTGTTTCCTTCTGCTCTCGCAGCACCTCCGCCACCGCCTCCCCCTCCTCCATCGAGCGGCGGTGGTCGACAGGGTAACGTAGAGTGGGTTGAAGGATGGTGCGGTTGAGCTCGGGCTGCATCACGACTAAATCCCTCCGAAGTCCAAGCTGGGTGGCACGCTGTGCGGAGAGCGCATTATACGAGCACTGAGTGGCGGAGAAGGCTAACTGAAGGGAAACCTCCTCGATAAAGTAACCGTGTTCCTTCTTGGGGTTCAGAAACGCGTTGAAAGGAAGTGCCCATAACTCCAGTGTTGGGATAATGGTGATCACACGATTGCTGAGGTCGTCGGAGTTGTAGTACAAGACTTGAATACTGTCAAAGATCGGCTCCACAAAAATAAGGTACAGAATCCGTAAAGGATCAATCCAGGCGTTTCGGTGCAGCTTTGTAATAATCTCGGTGCTCTGGGTGCCGGAACCCAGTGGATCCAAGCAAAGTCCTTGGCGAAACGACTGCACCAGCTCCCCCACCGTAGTGCCAAATTCTTTCGTGACGTTCATTTCAACGAATCGCACCTCGTTAGAGAGGGGTACAAACCACATAAAGATACTTTCACTCCGTACAAACTTATTTTCCTCCTCCGACCAGTCATAGTGATAGGAAGGGAAGTAAAACAAAAGAGGGTTGTTCATCTCTTTTGAGATGGCCGCGATCTGGTCTAGTGTTGGACGCGCCGCGTAGTTGAGCTTGATTTTCTCCGTGAGTAGATCCCTCTGCTGGTTTATCAAGGCTTCCTCGAGTGCCTCCAAGCCGTCCCGGTAGCGGTACGTGTTAACGTAGAGAGAGATGCGGTAGTAGTGGCAAAGAGTCGTCATGATGGAGACGTATTCGGGGGGAACCGTCCGTCGGAGTCGCTCTTTAACCGTTTCCTTCCGTGGGGCACTACCGCCCTCCCCCTCTTTTTCATTTTCACCCCCCGCCGTAGCACTCCGTAGAGTCTCCATTTCCTTGCGGAGGGACTCCCACTTTGCCAACGTATTCTCCAACTGACCCTCGGCGACGGTGTAGCTCGACCGCTGCCAGTTCAGTACCGCCAAATAGGTGAGCCCCGTCGCCTCCAACAGGGTGTCCTTCTTCTCCCGACCGTACCGCGACACCGCCTCAAACTGCTGTTCCGCGAACTGAAACTGATTCGTGGTCAAGTAAAGGTTCCCCAGTTGGGCGGAGGCGATGGCGGAGAGCAGAGGGTGCTGCAGCCGCTCCCCAATGAGACGAAGCACGTCCGCCCACAACTCCGACAACATCACCGCCTCGTGGTAGTGGTACTCGGAGGAGTGCTGGAAGGAAAAGTGATCCGGGCAGTCGGACTCGAAATACAACTTGACGAAAACAGTGCCACGGAGTTGAGGGACTCTCTTATTACTTCGTTTTGCAGAGAGAGGCCCGCGGCGCCCCCAATCTGTTCTGCAAAGGTAGACGCGTCGTCCCACATGTGAATGGCCTCTTGAATCAGCAACATACGGCTCCACTGATTGACAAATGCCTCGCTGTGTGACACCATGGTATCCTTTCCTGGTATGATGAAAAAATCATCCTCCGAGACGGTTTGGTGAGGGAGGTGTTTCGCCTTTTCAAATAAAGCTACCGCCGCCTCATGACAGCGATGAAAGACCGCCGTTTGTATCTCTTTCCGGGCACTTTGCATCTCTGTGGTCCACGCCGCGTTATGTGCCTTCTTCGCTAAATCCAGAGCCAGTTCAAACGCCTGACCCGCTCCTTCGAGCTGTCCCTTCTCCAGCAGAGCACGGCCCTCCTTCACTAGAAGCTCATAGCTCAGTCGCTGTAGATTCTGGGTAACGATGGCGATGTATTCTCTGTTCTTTTTTTCTACCGCGATCAACAGCGCATCATTCCAGCGCAAATACGCACTATCTAAATTGCCTTCGAAATAACACTTGCAGCCCTCCTCAAACAGAGAGGCAAATACATCATCGGAGATGCGATACTCGGAGGAAGAGAGGGCGCCCATAAAGTTTCCGGAACCAGTGTTTACAGGAATGGCAGTTTGCTCCGTGACTAACCCCACTCCCCCACTGCTATTCCCCTCCGGCCCCGAGGCGAAAAGTTCCACTGCCTCCTTTAAACCCAAGTCATTCGCCTTTCGCGTTTGAGCAAACTCCTCTAAACTGACACTATTGTCGCCATCGCCCCAAGAGCTTATCGTACCATCCCCCTCACTGTTCCTCTCCGTGACATCATCGTAGGCCTCCTCCTGTGGCTCCAACATATGTTCGACCACCTTCTCCTTCTCCTCTTCCTCCTCGGCTACTTTCCCTGTGGTGGCGTGGGACTCTAACGCGAGGAGCTCCTTCCGTGCCTCATACGCCCTCTTGTTCGCCTCACTGGAGTTGACCTCCGAGGCAAGATGGAGACGCTTGGCGAATTTTTCCCGTAAGGCGTTGATCTTTGAAGGAGGGAGACGAGAGGTGCCTTTAGAGGCGATAGCAGGCGGGGGAGGACGGGGCTGGGGTGGGGTAATGGTGGGTGGAGCCACCTCCCCGGCGGTGTAGGTTTTCATACTGGAAGAGGGAATCGCACTAATCTCAGCCTTTTTCTCACCGCCTTGGATGGGTGGGAAGGTGGAACTCACTGTCTTTGGATTCCCTCTGGTGGGGAGAGGATCGCCTCTCACGAGTTGCGGTGTGGGAGGGCCCAACTTTGGATTATTAGGATTAGGAATCGTGTTACTGTTGCGACTCTGTGCGGCCATCTGAATCCGCTCCTTCACCGCGTCAAACAAATCCGTACCGTCTAGAAAGATCTCCGAGATGTTGGGATTCTCCTGAATCAAGTCCAACAGGTATTTACCCCCGGCAGAGGAGATGGGGTTATCCCGGAGACTAATAGAACTAATAGAGAGGTGGTCCCGCAGCACCTCAAAGGCCATCTCTACCGCCTCGTTATTGACGCCGTTCCCATCCAAGTTGATACTGAGAAGGGATTGACACTTCTTGACTAAACGAAAGACGGGTTTCAAGCCTTTGGGTCCTAGATAATTGTTTTTGAGGTTGAGTGTCTCGAGTGGTTTACCTTTTCCGTGCTGCTCTAGACAACGCACAATCGCCGAGTTCACTCGGCAGTTCTCTTCGACGCAAAATTTCTGATAACATTCTAAAAGATCCTCTACTCCCCCTACATTGTGTCCCTCCATCACCTGGGGGGGCTAATAATATTATTCTATTATTATTATTTATATTTCTAAATAGGGAACTAAACACAATTTCCAGATACGAAAAAAAAAAATGACAAAAGAAAAAGAGAAAACCAAGTAACACAAAAGAAAAAGAGTTAACCAGGAAGCAAACACACGCTATCGATTCAACAGAGTGAAATGGCAGAGATAAGTAAACTTATAATTAAACGAGTCGTCTTATTGTATCAATTAATGAATGATTGTTGTTGTTGTTGTTTTTGTTAATAGTATTTTTAGTATGGAGACACCATATAGATCCACGGTACATTTTACAAGCTTGCCTTTCGAGAGAAGAGAAGAAGGATTGTAGGCATCTACTCTAGGAACATTTTACCCAGTAGCTTTTGCACCTGGCACTGACGCTGAGCTAACTTCTTCCATTCCTCTCGTCGGTAGATGTACTGCTCCACGTAGCACTTCTGTAACACCTTCTTCGCCGCGGAGAGCGAAGGACCGGTGGAGTAGGACGGCGCTGACTCCTGTTGATCCTCTGTGGTTGCCTCTACCGTCGTCGCAGCAGTGGTGAAGATACCTCGTGTGGGTCGGCGTACCTCCTCAAACAATGGGACCAGAGACTTGGCGATGAGCTCCTTGGTTTGGACACCGGCAGTATCGTACAGTACCTCAATTACAAAGGTGGCGTGACGGTCGGCAGCGAGGGTGGAAATATCTTCCTTGATGCGGCGGGCAATGCGACTCGCCATCGTGCGAGACTCCTCATCCTCCCCCTTCTTTTTCTCCACCTTCTTATCCGTAGTGGATGAACGGAAGAACGACGTCCTCAATAACTGCTGCAGCACAAGACTACCTTTTTTAGTCTTCATGATGGCTATTAAATCCGCGTGACGGATCTTATCGAAGCTATTTTGTAGGTTTGACGTTCCCTCCGGGGACAGCAGGAGGAGGTAGCGCAAGAGATCGATTCCTTTATCCCCTAGTCCGTTCTCGATCAATAAATACTGCACCAGACCTCGTGGGCTTCGGGTCTTTGCCATGGCGTTGAGCTGGTCGGGTATATCCTTCTGTAGGGCGGTGCCCACAGGGAAAAAGACCACTCCCAATGACCGATCGTTGGCGACTGTCTCCTGCATCTCCTTGGACAGCAATCCCATTCCACTCCCGTCCTCCTCCACGGCAGAGGAACCCGCTAACCCGCTCTTGTACACTACCGCGATCAACGCCTGAAGCAGTGCCGGGAAGTCAAACACCACCTCCAACTTTCTAGAGAAGAGCTTCTCCCACAGCTGACTCAGGTGCCAGGCGGAGGGAGTGTAGAGTGCCAAGTCGTGTAGGATATACCCCGACAGCGACATAAACTCCGAACCTGGAGTGAGGAGGTCGTCTTCGCACTGCAGGACGCAAGAAAAGGCATGACTCCATGGACACGCCTCTGCGGCAGTTATCAACGCCTTGGTGGACGATGAGTTCGCCGCCGTATCCGGTTCGATTCCAATAGAGGTCAACATGGCGTCCTTCTTGGAAGGGGTCTCCGCCAATCGTTTCCCAGCGTCCTGTGCCTCCTCCGATACGGGGGCCTTCACATACGCCTGAAACACATGGCTGCCCACGCTGTCCTTCATCAACTGTGCGAGAAGCGGTTGCCCCTGGTAGGTCAGCTGATGCAGTCGTTCGCAGACGAGAGTGCACGTCTGTGTACCGGGAAGGGAGACCCGTAAAAGGCTCTGAATCACCAAACTAGTCGTCGTCGTCTGCGCCGCCACGAACCACGCCTCCCCGGTGGACTCAAGTCCATACTCTCTCTTATAGCCCGTCTCCAGCGCTTCCACCAGGGACTGAGTGAGGTGGTCGAGTGACGCAGTGAAGCGAACAGGGCGGGGGAGAGGCGGGGCGCCACGGATGGTGAACCCTCCCAACACGGCGACGATAGACCGTGTTGCCCGAGAGGTGACCTCATGGGTGAGGAGGTCCTCCGCGTGCTCGCCCATCTCCTCCACCACACTCTGCACGAGTGTGGCGGTGCTCGGGACCCCACTGCCCTGATGCATTCCAGGGCCACCTGCCTCCATCTCCTTCTCGAACGACTCCTCCTCCAGGGCACTGAGCGACTGACACAGACTCGCAAAAAGGGTCTCCAGGAGATAGCTGGCGACGGGGGAGGTGAGGATGTCGAGCACATGACCAATGAAGACGTACAAGAGGGACTTGGCGTGAAGAAGGGGAGAGTTATGAAGCGCCTTTTCAATCACTTTGCAGATGATGCCATTTCTCAATAAATGAAAGGTGTCATCCGCTTTCAGCAACTTCATCAACTCTACAAAGAAGCCGTCTACAATGCCGGACAGCATCGTTGCATCCGTCGCATCCCCTAATGCCTTCTCTACCGACTTGAAGTAGGACAAAGTTCTCTCCCTTTCCTTCTTTTCACTTCGCTCCTCCCGCCGCCTTTCCAGTTTCTTTTCTTTAGAAAGATCACTAAACCGCACAAAGTTGTTTCCTTCCTCCTCTCGAGGCCGCTTACCCCAACTTCTTTGCATTTTCCTTTCTTATCGTTGTGTTTACCTTTTTGTTATTCATTTATAAAGGATGAAAGAGAGGAGTAAAAAAAAAAATAAAAAACAGGGATTGTAAACGTAAAAAAACTAAAAAGAACAGTTGAACCAACTGTCAAGGAAAGGCGAAAAGGGAAAAAAAAATAGCGAGATTAAAAAATTGTGAATAATAACTACAATAACGGTGTGTGTGTGTGTGTGTGTTCCCCTCACAAGTAGCCTAGACCAACACCGCCACACCTCGCCGACAGAGGGCCCCATAGGCAGAGCTCTGCCGTAACCCATCCCTCAGTGGCGTACAGTCCGTAAGACCGACAAACTCCAAAGATGGCAGCTCAGAGGCACGGGACAGCAACTCTTGAAGTTCATCGTTATTCGATCGATTCCCATCATACACTAACCGCTCTAGTTTAGTGAAATCACCGAGGCGCGCCGTCAGAGACTCCAACCCCAGTTTACTGGCCCGGCAGTGAGAGAGGTACAGGGCACGTAAATTGCGTAACCCGCTAAATACCCCGTCCTTCCCCTCCGTCGTTCCGTCGCACAGCATCGTAAGACCGAGGTCGCCGATACCGGTGAAAGCGAGGTCCAGCACCTCCAGCTCCTCGCAGCTCCAGAGGAGGGCCTCCAGTCGGTCCAAGCTCTCCTGTGCCCCCGCGAAGAGCGGGTTCGAGCCAAGTCTCAACTCCTTCAGTCGAGGCAAAGTCAGCGACTCACACATTTTGGAGAAACTCCCATTCTCCAGGGCGGTATCACTGAGGTCGAGGGTTTCGAGCGAGCGGCACATCGAGAGCGCCTCTCCAAAGTGAGAAAAGAGGTCCTTCTTCACCCCCTTGGCGCTCTCCTGCTCCTCCTCCTGCGGTCCCTTGTACCGTACACGTCCTGCCTCCCTATCAAGGCGATCCAGCTCAAACGACGTCGGTACCTTCTGATTGCTGCCACCGCCTCTCATAAAGTTGGGGTCATAAGCGAACAGCTTCAACTCCTCCACCGCGAGGTTCTCCTTCATCTCTGGTATAACACGCAAGTCGTTCCCTGACAGGCTCAATACTTTGATGGTAGAGAAGTGAGGGAGGGCCTCACTGAGGGCGGCAAGACTGCGACAGGTCAAGCGACACCGCGTCACATCTAGCTCCTGTAGGGTGGGCCAGCAAGAGGCGTACCTCAACAGCCCAGCGAAGCCTTCATCCCCTATTCTATTCGACCGCAAGTGTAACGTCTGCAGGTCTGCTGCCTTGGAGAGACTAGAGGCAACCTGCACCATCGACCGTTTGGTGATGTGGTTGTGCCGAAGATCCAATCGTTTGAGATGCCGACATAATACTAGACACGTCGACAGTAAAAATACCGTGTCGTCCTGCAGTTTGTTGCTACTAAAATTAAGCTCCTCCAGCATCACCTCCTCCTCCGACTCCAACTCCCGCACATCGCGGGAGAGTAGTTCCACTGCGTACTCCCCCAGGCTGCACTGAGCCAAGCCGAAACCCTTCAGACGGTACCAACCCCCCACTGCCTTATGCAGTGAACGAAGGGCGTTTCGGAATGCCACGTCCCCTAACAGGGTATAACTAATATCGAGGTGTTGGAGAGCGTGGAGCTGATCCACGACGCGGGTGTTGAAGAAGTTGACGTAGTGGAGAAAGGCCCGCATCCCCTTGAGGTCTAGCGTGACGAGGGTATCCTTTGAGGCTAATATCGAGTGAGAGAGGGCCAGCAACACCGATTTCGTACAGAGCTGGCAGTTCACATAGTTGAGGGTTAGAGAGGAGAGACGGGTCTTCTCCAGGAACGCCGCCACTCCACTGATCGCCGCGTCACTCCAGCTCGTCTCGGTGTCCATGCCAGTGTCCAGCGCGGTTAAACTAAACTCCCGGAGGGAGGGCGGGGGGTTCTCCATCAGCGCTACGAACAGCTGTGCAATTTCGGTCATCTCGGGGGAGGTTTGAATCTCCTCCTCAGGGAACCCTCTCGCGGCGGTAGAGGAGGGACTCGCCCCCCGTAGCGCCGAGGACTGCAGGACAATGCTAAGTTTCTGCAACGACGAGAGGAACCCTTTGGTGTCAAAGCAGTGTTCGACCACCTGTACGGAGTCCATGGTGGGGAGCGTGAGGTTCAGGGCGACAGGAGGCGACTCACAGTTGGCGAGCACTGAGCCTACACGACCCAGTAGCTGATAACTGTCTTCCGCCGAGTGCACCCCCAGTCGTGGGCACTTCTCTACCACTTTGGAAAAATCAATACACCACTCCCTGTCCTTCTTGCACTGTTCCCGTACGTCTTGGATGAAGTCAGAGGTGGTGGTGGACCGGGCGAGAGACTCGTGGAGACACCACAGCCGTCGTCGATGTTCTAGAAGTGTGACCTGCTGCCACACCGTCGGGAGTCGTAGAAATGGCCTCATAGCTACACAGGAGTAATAAAAAAAAAAAAAAATTACTATTCTTCAAAAAGGATGAAGGAGGAATCGCTCTGTCATACGAATCACTAGATCACTCTAAAGGGTTGACTAAAAATACAGTTTGAAAGGAATACAAAAAAAAAAAAATTATTGTTTTAACTGTTTATCTAGTTTAAGCAACACGTAATCTACAGTGATATTTTTTGTTTCTATGTTTCTTTATTTTTTTATTTTTAAACATCCTCAATCCTGAAGAAACGGATGCTCCATAATCTCCGCCACAGACAACCGTACGTGCGGCTCGCTCTTAAAAATACTCCTCAGTATGTCCTGTGCCTGGGGGTCCTGGATAGCATTAAAGGCGGCGTTGGACGCCAACACCTCCTCTGCCTCTCTAATCTGCTGAAATATTGCCTCGTCCCCCTTCTCCGAGTCAAACGGGAAACTACTCGTCAGCAGAGCGAACAGGATGACACCAGCAGCCCAAACGTCAATGTCTGCCCCGTCATAGGGGGTGCTGTTGACAATCTCTGGAGCGATATAGTGTTTGGAACCGCAGCTCAACTGTAAAGGGGACTCCTGCTGTCCCTCCGTTGCTGCTCCCTTCTGGGCTCCTTTGGGCATCACAGCCGCCATACCTAATCCTCCCAACCGCACGCTATTGTTCTCGTCGAGAGTAATGTTTTCCAGCTTCAGGTTACGGTGGCAGACCCCGCAGACCGTATGTAGATACTGAAGCGCGTTCATCAACTCTCTAAAGATCCGCTTGGCCACAATAGTGGGCAGTCCTAGCACCGGTGCCGCCCCCTCCCCCAGCTTAGCTGCCATCGTCCGTGAATACCCCTCTAACGCATCAAACAGTTCCCCACCACTGTACGCTTTTTCGATCAGAAACAGATCGGTTCGAGTCATAAAAGGAGAAAAGGTTTCTACAATGTGGGGGTGGTCGGCGAGACGAGACACGAGCACCTCCCGCTCCACCATCTGCCGCCGCTCCTCGTCCGACTTGAGGTACGCGAGCGCGTAGACGCGAATCACCACAGGGGTTCCACACGCCTCTCTCAGGCCCGCGAATGTGTCGTGGGTGAGAGTACTACGAAGATGATCGGTAAAGGTGTAACCCCCCATGGAAGGGGGGAGGTGGTGGTTGGCTGGGATAGGGACCGCCTCCTCTTTTAGCTTAACGGCTGGTGTATTCTTGTCCATAGTATCGAGAATAGAAAATCAAGAAAAAAAAAACTAACTCGTATAAACTGCTTTTATATGATGATGATGATGATGATGATGATAACAATTAATATTATAACTCCCTCTATTCTTATCTATTTATTTATTTATTTATTTATTTATTTCACAGTGTTTCTTGTGGTTGCTTCAAAACGGGAGAGAGAAAGAGAAAGGGGAAAAAAAATGAAGACTTCAAGGGAAAAGTTGACAAATACAAAAAACTGCAAAACTATTATTCCTTTAGGTATTGTTGTTTATATGGTTGTTGTTACTGTAAAAGTTTATTTCTCGTGTTGTTGTATTATTTGTGGAAATAGTTAAAAAGCACGCTTTTGGCTTTTCTTTTTTTGTTTGTTTGTTTGTTTTTTGTTTTTGCTTAACCTAGTCTTGCTTGTGGGCATATGGATTCTTAATCCTGCTGCATTGTCTCACCCCCTCTCTCACCCCTTCTGGCTCTCTGCTGCTCCATACGTTCGATCGAGTGACTAGGAATGTAGATGTTCTTTTTCGAGGTCCCAATCACAAAATCAGATGAGCTATCCTTCATGTCAAGGAGAGAGACCCGGCGTGGGCGCAGCTCTATCGCGTCAATGAAGAGTTTCTTTTCTTCCGGAGAAAGTGGGGACTGTTTTTCTAATTCCTGCATTCGGCGCTGCATAAAACGACGCGTCAGCGGCATGACATAGCTATCCTTCTCTAACAATAACTCCCATACAATTCCTAGAGCCTCCCCCCGAGCCTCTGCAGACTCTATCGAAGCTGCTCCCATGAGAGCTTCCTGCAAGACAATAGGAGAGATGCGAGGGCTCAGCCTCTGCCACTCACGGATCGTGCTAGAGACCTCGTTCGGGGCGTGACGACGGAGGAGACGCACATAGGAGGCACGTAGGAAATCGTCCATGCGAGTGGCGTCCAGTGCCTCATCCACGGCTGCCTTCGCCTCCAGCGCCTTCTCAGTCGGTGCAAACATGAAGCACTGCAGAAACGCCCGCCACTCCGTCGGCCCCCACTGGATCGACCGAGCCTTTGACAGCGCCAATAGCTGAAAGGCTTTCTCACTCCAATCTCGATTCTGAGGGAGCGCCCCATCCTCCTCCAACTCTCCCTTCTGATGTCGTGCCATCTTGAGCACTGGGCACCGTCGTTGATGAGAGGGGGTTTGCTTCCAGTGGTAGACACTCATATTACGATGGTTGTAGGGCTCCCCGCAGGCAGGACACGGTAGACCGCCCCCGGACTTGCAGTAGTAAAACAGCAATCGACTCATATCCGGGGCCGCCATGACACACTGAGGGAGAGACACTCTCCATCGTAAGAACAACTCTGGGGTATTGGGGTAATTAAAGGCACAGGCGAGCTGCATCAACTTCGCCGTAGTACTCTCCGCAATGTTGCAGCCATAACTCGTGGCATCCTCCATGACCGCCAGCATCTTCTCCAAGTTATCCGTGGCAAAGTAATAATCCGCTAGACGGAACAGAATACTAAAATTAGGACGGGATGGAATGTCGTTTCGTAAGAGCTCCAACACCTCCTCCATCAAAGCGTCACACTGTAGGACACATTCATCAAAGTCAATGCACCGCTCATTAGCATGGATCCACTCTACTACTATACCCTCTCGCTTTACAAAGTCGCTCGAGAAGGAGGAGCGGTAGAGGTTTTGACGGTCAAAGTAGCTGACGAGGATGGTCAGTAGGAAAACAATGCGAGTGTAAAGCACGTGATCAAAAACGAGACGGTCTTCATGGCTCCAGTGAATTAACTCCCTAATGTACGCGATACCTGCCGTTACCAAGAAAGGCGTACGACCCTCTGTGTTGAACTTATAGGTGATCCACTGCTTAATCAACGTGAACCCCTCCGCCGCGAACGTTCGTGTCAACACGAATCCTAATTTTCTAAACCGGCCCATACAATCGAACCACTCCTCCATGCACTGCGTACGAGGGGCAACGGCGGTCAACGACTGTAGTATCATCACTCGAAACCCGTGACCGTTGAGAATATCATTGCACAAGTGATGGCGGTATACCACAGTTTCCAACACCTGGCGCACCTCCTTGGCATTTTTGGTGCCGCTTATCATCGCCCGTATCTCCTCCGTCGTTTGCAGTGGTACGGCGCTCTGCATGAGCTCCAGTACCTCTCGATCCTGAAGGTGTGGCCCTGCTCTCTCCTCCTCCTCCTCCTCCCCCGTGGCTACACTCTGTGACGAGCACAAACGCACCCCGCTCCTTGAACAGAGGGCAGCAGGAAAGGGACGACGAAGAGGTCCTCCCACCTCACTCAAAAGACGAAGTGAAACCCTTGAAAACGGTTTCATATTCTATACTTGTCGGGGTATCTTGGAAAAGAGAGAAAAGGAAAAGAAAAAGAAAAAGAAGAGGAAAAAGAGCAATGAAGTACAACAGAGTACCAATATACCAAATATAAAGACAAAGACGCCATTACTAATGAAAGCGTGAGGGAAAAGCATTAATGATCACCAATAGAACAGATCTTCATAAATAAAACAAAAACTTTGCATTCGGAAAATATGCTGACTGTGTGTGTGAATAGGTAAAAAATGAGAACTGTGTAAAAGTGTATAATTTAAGGAAAGAAGGAAAAAAGGGAAGAATGGAGAAGGAAAAAAAAAAAAGAAGCATCGTCCTAATATACATAAAACCTAAAAAATTCACTCAGGTAATTTTTTTTCTGGTTCATAATCCAGATGAATTGGGAGTGAAATGACAACAACACCATGGACGAAGTGTCTACATAAACTATTCTTTTTCTTTTTTTTTCTTTTCCCTTTTGCTTTTCCTTTTCCATTTTCCTTCATTTTACAATTTCTTTATTAACATCGAATCGAACAGATAAGTGGATGCATTCCCACTCTGGTTAGAATGAATGGGTAGTTTGCTGACCACAACCCTACCAATTCATTTAACCCTACTAAAAAATAGAATAAGGTTTCCTTTGATTGTTCACCATTCGAAGTTTCACCATCACCACCAAAATTTAGAGAACAAACAGTGGCATTTGTAGCAGCTTCTCCGCGGTTGTCCGCTTTGCAGGATCTACTTGTAAACACACCTTGACAAAATCTGTGTCCAGCTCGTCGAGGTTGTCCGGGAGGACAGGAGTGGCAAGACCGGAACCAATCTGGTACACCAGCACCGTAGAGGAGAGGGCCAACTGTTCCTTCGTGTAGGGGAGGGAGCCGGTGATGAGCTGTAGGTACATGATGCCACAACTCCAGAGATCGCTGGCAATCTCCGACTGCCCACGGGCCGCCTCGGGGGCCAGATACACTGGTGTCCCTTGAACCACCCCCACGAACTCCTTCTGCACCAGCCGCTGCAACCACGTAGAGGCACCAAAGTCGGAAATCTTACACGTGCCAGAAAGCGTCAAGAGCACATTTTGAGGCTTCACGTCTCGGTGCACAATCCCGTAGGAATGGAGACGACTTAAACCCCGGAGAACATCCCGCATAAATACTCGGGCGGTCACATTGGGGATAACATGAAACGCAGAGATCATATTCTGAAGCGATCCCGCCATCATACACTCCATCACGAGCACTACGGTGTCACCGGCAAAGGCATAGGTGATGAGCTCCACCACATAGGCCCCCTTCACCCGCTGCATGATGCTCACCTCCGCCTCAATCCCCTCAATCTCCGACTCGTCAAACGGGATGGGCATAAACTTTATCGCCACCAACTTTCCCGAAAGCATTTCCATTCCCAAATACACCTCCCCGAAGGAACCTTTACCAAGGAGACGGGCACTGCGGGTGTAGACGATGCCATTCTTGGCCTCAATCTCTGTTGGCAGGTTCGCCCCGCCAAACTCCGCCGGCCCCCCTGCGGTGAGTCCTACTGATTGAATCAGAGAGAACTGATTAGCACTTGCTATCATCTCAGGGTAGGTGGACGGTCCGCGCTGGGCGGTGAAGTTCCCAGAGGAAGACTCCATCGGGTCGGTGTAGGTGGAGAGGGCGGGGAGGAGGTTCAGACGGCTCTGCTCCGCTCCAGGGACGACGGCGGTGGACATGGAGGTGTGCGTCGAAGCAGTGCCGGAGGTCTGAGGGGGAGGGCTCTCTGTGGCTACTGGGGACGCTACGCCGGACTCCTCGACCTGGAAGGAGGGCAACAAGTGGGGCATCACCACCTCGACAGGCACGTTGGAGAGGGGGGTAGCAGGGTCCCCGTCTTCCTCGTCGTCGCCGTCGTGGGGTTCCGCCGCTTTGGCTTCTACCATGGACACAAAATTCGGCAGTAACTTTGGCGTTTTTTGAGAGGTGGAGACGGCAGGGGAGTGGGGGGTGGCGGCGTTCGAGCGGTCCCCTGTAGAGGTGGCGGGGCTACGGTTCTGCTTGATCCCAGGGGAACCTAAGCGACGGACATTCAACTGAAGTTCCTCTCTAAAGTTCATCGTCTCACTCACGTGAGTGGGGTCCTTGAAGGCCTCGGGCACCTCATACACCAAGGTGGCGCTGCCGGGGGGTTGGTCGAGAGGGGTGCCGTAGTAGTACTCTGGACCATTGACCAGCGCCTTCTGCTCGTAGTCTTCCCATAAGGGGTACTGTCGCATGTACGGGCGGGGTAGCTGATCTTTATGGCTATTGTAGTACCGACACATCATCTCCAGTCGTGCGAGGAGGGTCTCGCCGTGCTTCGGAAAAGCCTTTCTTACCGCCCCAATCGCCTCCATTGCCTCCAAGAATTCATGATTGGAGAATTGAGTGTAGGCCTTGGTGTACTGAATCACAAACTCGGACCGCACCCCACGCCGCTCACGGCGACCGATAATCTCGAAAAGGTACATGGAGTGGGAGGGCATCCTAATGAGGTCAATGACGGCGAACTCGTAGACCGAAGAGAGTGCCTGCTTGACGGGCTCCGTCACCAAGAAACCGAAATAAGGCTGTGTGGCCGCAAGAGAGGCGAGTGTAATGGCCTGACTCGGCGCCTCACCAAAGGCAGTGATGAAGGCCTCCCTAGAGTCCTCCACGACGCCGCACACAAAGCTGCCCTTGTGCACCACGATCCCCACCTGGAACCCTTGATCCCGGTAGGGGGCGAAGGACGAGGCAAACCCTACCGCACAGTCAATCGCCTTCTCCGTGTGGGCAGAGCATACACTAAATCCATTCCACACCACCCCCATACAGTCCCCTGTCCGGTGGAAGATAATGCCCTTGTATTTGCGGATTTGGGATAAGGTGTAGCGCATAAGACGACGGTGTTGCTTAATCGCAAGGGAGTAGTTGACGGAGTAGGCGCTCTCAATGTTGATGAACTGGATACAAAGCATCGTAGCCTCGTCCGATCGCTTGATGGTCATAGGGGGCTTTACACCTTTTTTAACCGACGACAAGTAATCCACCGGATTCGTCTCGCTACGCTCCTGGGTGTCTCCTCCAATGTCCGGTAAAGAAAACATTTCCTCTCTAAACGTGGACATATTCAGAGAGTTTTGCAGCTGGGTGGCCTCTCTGTCGTGCATGGTCATCAAATGAGAGTCCATTCGCTCTGGTGACATTTCCTCCTCAAGGAGCTCATCATCGCTTCCACTTTCCTCCCCCTCAGTCCCTTTGTCATCGACTAGCTCCATTTTATAGAGTAGGAAAAGTTTGGAGCGATTACGGTACAATTCATCGGCCTGTCGCATGAGAATGTGTTCTGGTACGTACTTTTGATTGTGTTCGTAGCAAAATCGCAAAATGTGTAGAGTACGGGTGAGCGCCTTGAGGTCCCCCAACCACAGTCGATAGCTCCACCGCACAATGCGTTTGAAACAGGTACTGTGGTCGCGCCGAGGGCCGACGATACGCAACAGTTGATCTCGGAGGTAATCTACCGGTATAGTGATGCTGATGTAATCCACAATGGCCAGGATGGAAAAGATCACAAGGGCGATGATACTAATAATCCCCACGTACTGGACCGCGTCTTGACCCATGGAGGAGGGTTGATAGTCGATCACCAACCACAGAGTGGAAGGGTTGTCCGGGGCACAGAACTGCTCCGTCTCGGAGACGCAAACAGTAGCACACAGTACCGAGTGGGAGAGCAACCCCCACCGCCCACGGTACTCATTAAACGGCTCTGGTATATCATTGTACGTGGACACGTTTGGATTCCCAAAGTCAACCTCAGCCGTCTTGAAGACACTAGGATGAACAACGGTGTGCCATACATAGGCGTTGTTGTTACACACATCATGAAACGACTCCTGTAGATGTCGTCCCTCCACAGTCGGCTGTTGATCCGTGTAGGAGACCGAGCCTCTGTCGAGCGTGTGCATCACAACCACCGGGGAAGTGCCGTTCCATGGAGGGAAGAGCAGTCCCACAAACGCGGACTGGAGCACACCGGTACTATATTTTGGAATATCATTACTAAAGATGGCCTTCCCTAACTGTTCCTTGTGCATTAGCACCGCAGAGCCGTTCAATGGGTCTGTAAAACGGTAGGCAAAGACATACTTTCCATTAAAGGCGGCCAGTCGAATATCCTCGGAGTACTCAATGTCCAGGTGTCCAACAGGATTGAAAGGGTCCTTCAGGGACGTGTTGGTGCAGTTCAGCACCCAGCTGGGTTCCTCCCCCGCGAAGGAAGAGGAGGAGGAAGAGGAGTTGGGGTAGTAATAGTTGTTGATCACCTCCGGTGCTCCGTAAAGACGGGTACACAGCGTAGAGTAAATAATGGCCGCCGTGTTGTTGCTATAGCTTGTACCATTCTCTTCCTCTTTATTCAAGAGGCTCACCGTGTCAAACAGCTTGTCCAGCTCATATTGTACTAATCTTATGTTATTTACCGAGGAAGCGGCAAGGGATTGCACACTCTGCTTGGCACTGCTCTTGAGTGCAGAGTTCATCGTGAAGGTTGTTTGTACCAGTAACATCACGAAAAGGGCAATGACAATGAAAATCATACCATAAAGAATCCACGTCAGTCGAAACCCTTTTAGCTGTGCGGCCTCCCTCAGCAGCTGTGACATACTCTCCTTCGGGTCCTCCGGGCCTTCCTCTGGAGTGTCGGTGAAGGAATCATTAGGCCGAGGGGTGTAGGTCGGCTCGAACCCCGGCCCTCCCTTCTCCAGCCGAGGCGAGGAGGCGCTGTTCTGAGCACTCTCTCCATCCTTCACAATAATTTCTCCTTCCGGGTGGGAAAGACGGGTTTGAGTCCCGTTCAGCGTTTTTTCGCTAAAGTCGCTCGTCAGCATGGCGTACATGCTCTTCTCTGGTGTAGGGTGCTTGAGGGGAGGAGGAAGGGAACCGCCGTTGGGGATGTGGATGGTCAGACCGCCCACCACCCCTTCCCTTTCTGCAGGAGGGGAGCGCCCTCGTGGGGAAGCCTTACTCGCCTTTTTATCCATCTAAGTATATATAAACGGAAACTAATAAATAATATTAATAATAATTTATAGTAATAATAATAATAATAAAAAAAAAATGTAAGTTATGGTAGTAATTATTTTTCGTTGTTGTTTTTTCCACTATTATTTTTTTACTCTTTTTTTTTTTTTTGCTTTGTTGAGATATTATATATTTTTTTTTAAATTTAGTTCAACCGTATAGTCCAGCAAAAAAAAAAAAAGAATAAACTGGACGCTCCTTACCAGGAGCCGCAACTCGAAAAAAAAAAAATAAGAGATAAAGAGTCGCTTCCTTTTGCTAATATAAAATTTTAACAAAATAGAAAAAGAAAGCTAAGTTCGGTAGCACACCAGAGAGAAAAAAAAAAGAAGAGAAAGGAAAAGAAGAGGAAAGAGAGAGGTTTAGTTATTTTTTACTGATATTTATTTTTATTATTCTTTTCGTTTACTGTCACATTTTTATTTTATTTTTTTTGGAGTAGGTAATAAAAAATTAAAAACCCATATATTTTTTTTTGGTACGTTTTATTTATACTTAGATTTATGCTTTTTTTTTTTTTTTGTCTTTTTTATAATTTTTTGTAGATTCTATGATAACGGTGGTGTCTATCGTTATGGATTCGTTCGATGTAAATCCTCTATGAAACGGATAAAAATTCTATACGTTTAGTTATTAATAAAAACGGCACTGATCTCATACAAGACTAAACCCTAAAAAAAACACAGAATTGAAGAAATAGGTACTCCTACAAAATATGGAAAGAAGGGTTCAACAAAGTAACGTTATAGAGAGAGAACAAAGAAACGATATATATATATGTATATAATTATAGAGAGAAAGAGGTTTCACTTGAAACGACCACCCTTCTTTGACTTTCTCTTAAATGGCCTTGGGGTGTACCCGCTCACCCGCGAAGTGACAGGGGACGGAGGAAAGTGACGACGTAAGTAGTCGGTGAGACTGTTCTGAAGCGCGGTAAACGTACGATAGGACTTGATAAACTCCACCAACTCCGGCACCTGCTCCATAATCTTTTCCCTTTCTCGCTCCACCTTCTCCTCGAACACCTCCTCGTCCTCGCCCTGTCCCTTCTCCCTCTTTTGCTCCTGCTTGAGGGTCATGGAACGCTCAACAATACTGGCACGTTGCTGTCGTGTCGCCTCCGTCACGTAGTTCAGAAAAGTCGACATAAAAACTGAAAGGACCAAATCCGCCTCGGTGAGGTTTTTATACTTGCTCAAAAAGGTCTTGTCCTCTGGTTTCGCGATGCGGTCCAGTTTTTTCTCAAAAGAAGAGGTAAAGTTGATATCCACGATGGAGGGGAAAGTGGTGGTGGACGTCTCCACCAACAATCGACCCACCTCCGTCGTCTTGCAGCGACCCTCCTCCACGGTAATATAATTACGTGCCAGTAGAGTCTTGACAATCATTGGGTAGGTACTGGGGCGGCCGACGCCGTTTGCCTTCAGCTCCTGGATCAACCCTCCCTCCGAGTACGCTAAGGGGGGAGAGGGCTTGTGCTCCGTGATTTGAGTATCGCTGAGGGAGGCGGTCACCTTCTTCGATCCCACGTCTTTCATATCCGCAATCGCCTTGAACTCCTCCCCGCTAACCGTCTGCACCACCTCCACGCCGTTCTCAATATCCTCTGCATCGGTGTCGGTTACCACCGTACTGTTGCCCTTGGTGCGGTACGCCAACGACCACCCAGGCTCCGTCGCGTGCTTACCCTGCAGGGTGAAGGACAGCTCCTTTCCACTACCACTAGTAAAGTCAATGACAGCGGTGATACGTTCCGTCTTCATGGGAATCATAAAGGCCGCCAATGTGTGACGGCGAATCAGATCGTACACCTGCTTCGTGTTGTCAGCGACGTGCCCCAATTTATCAGCCTTGAGGGACATATCGGTGGGACGGATGGCCTCGTGCGCATCCTCCACGTTCCCCTCTTCTGTCTTTCGCTTTCCTTTTTTGGGTTTCTTGGCGTTTTCGCGGTCTTGTAGACGGTACACCATATTTTTACCATACTCCGTCTTGACCGCCTCGTAGATCGACGGCAGTACAGACTCATCGACTCGGCTACTGTCGGTTCGGGGGTAGGTGATGTAACCCATCTGGAAGAGGTCCTGCAGACTGGAGCTCACCGTCTCACTCGTCAGATGGAGCTGACGGTTTGCCTTCGCAATCAGCGTCGCCATGGTGAACGGCTCCGGGGGCTCCGAGACACCGGTCTGCCGAGTCGGGGAGCCGTTACAGCGGAAATTGCGGGTGGTATTCAGCTTCCACTGAAGCGATGCCCTCTCCACCTCCTTTTCATCCTCCCAGTCGATGTCATCCCCCTTCCTTGGGGTGATCACCACCGTCTGGGAGTGGGTCGAACCACTCTTGGAGGTGAATTGGCAAATCGCCTTTATTTCAAAAGTCGATTTATGCGTCTCCATGTACTTTGCAATCTTTTCCTCTCGCTCGTTGACTAGAATAAGCGCGGGGGTTTGTACGCGGCCGATAGAACGCATTTGAGGGTTGGCGTAGCGCACCACAGAGCTCCCCAGGAAGCCGAATATTCTATCCATCGCGTGCCTCGCCTCGGCGGCGTTGGCCAAGTTGTGGTCAAACTGTAAACTTCGATTCGCCATAGCGGTGGTGATACCCTCTTCGGTAATACTATGCATGTAGGCGCGGGAGAAGGGGAAATTTTTATCGGGGTACATTTGCTGTATAAGGTTCAACGTGTGGACCGCAATGAGCTCTCCTTCCCTATCGGGATCAGTTGCTATAATAATCTCAGTAATATTATCGCCCAGCTCCGTCAGGTACCGCGACACCGCCTCCTGTATCCTCCGCCCGGGCAGCACCTCCCACTCTAGGGAATAACTGGAGAGGACCCCGTTCGAAGGGAATTCTTCCTCTTCAGGGACCGTCCCTTTGATCGCCAGTGGTCTCCAGGTGAGCTCCTTCAGAAACATAAAGTGTCCGGTGGTCGCAAGTGCCGTCACCTTCTCGGGTCCTTTGCTAATTTTTTTCAACTCCTCCTTTTGAAACGACCAGTCAGGGATCACTTTGGGATTACTAAGCAGATCTTCTACTTTGATGACTTTATTGGGGGACTCTACGATCACCAACTTCTCTAGGAATGCCAAGTTGCGACGAAACATTTTTTTATTTTATTTTTTGTATTATTTAATTTAAGAAAAAAATTAAGAGAGTATGATTACTGTAACTCGTTGGTGGTTATTGAGAAAGCTAACTAAAAGAGAAGAAGAAAAAAACGTAAAATGTATACGTAAAGTATACCTCTATAGGATGGTGGATACTACTTTGGAAATATATATACATAGAAAAAAAAAAGAGGAATAGAAAATAAAATGTAGCCAGCAAAATACGGCCCTTAGTAAGAACCCTCCACTATTTCATTTGAAACGATCTCATGTGGTGACTTTAATATGATATATAATGTACAATACAAATCATATATATAATGTTACATAAAATTACACTGAAACCCAGTAATACGCACCGCCTCCCCTCTTACACATAACTTAACCGTTCACTAGGAATCGATTCTAACAGAACCGGGTAATCCGAGTAAGCGAAGAGCTTGAAGAACCCATTTCGCTGCGCTTGAGTGGTACAAGGCACTACAATATAGGGCCGCTCCCCAGACTCCTCCAGCGCGGTCCACAGCGTCACATCGCATCGACCGCGGTCCGCGACGGTGGCCGCAATAGACGTCAGCGACGGGTCCAGCCGCACCACCTCCAGTTCTAACGAAGTATCCAAGTACGGGTAGGTGGCAGGGGTCGCCAGAGGGGCCGTCTTGGCACCACTTCGCTTCAACCGCTTAGTGATGTAGTTGTACGGGTAGTACACGAGCACACACACCACCTGGGTAGGGGTGGTGGAGGTGAAGAGACTGAATAAAGGGTTGTTGATCCAGTTGGGGCTGCTGGAGCGGCTGCCTCCTGCCGACCGACCCACCCGCCACGCCCCTTCCACCACAGCACTGTGCTCCCACTCCTTCACTGGGCTCACCGCCACCTCAGGGACAGCGTAGATCGTCGTCGATAGGTGTCCTTCGCGATAGGGGTCGGACAGTGACACGAGCAGCAGCAGCGGTCGGTGGAGGAGGTCGGGGGTGACGGTGAAGAAGACCTCCACTGGCGAGGTCCCCTCCCCGGACGCCACCACCCAGTCGGGGGAGAAACGCATCCGTCGTCTCTTATCGACGATATCGTTGACGGAGTCGGTTTGAATCACCATCACCGTAATAGGGTGAGGGGACGCCGAGTTGGTGTTCGCCACGCTGAGGAGTACGTCCCCCTCCTGCTCGACTGGAAAGTGTAGGAGGTACTGAGGGCTGAACCGCCAGGTGGGGTAGCGAGGGCCTCCCCCGTTGTTTCTCCGTGCCTCGCTGATCTCCACCTCGAACTGTTTCTGCTTCCAGTCAAAGTGGGCGGTCATTGGGGAAAGATGCACCTTCCGGTTCGCCCGCACCGACAGAGTAAAAGGAATAGGGGATGGTAAAGCGGCTGCCGTTGTCTCGGTAATACAGTACGGTATTACCACCGATGGATACCCCAGCTGACTAGACGCACCGTCCACCACCACCGTCGCCTCACAGTAGCGCTCCTCGCCAGCGGCGGACGGAGGGGCTCGGTGGTGAAGCAGCAGGGATTTTTCATCAAAGAACAGCAGTCGCCGGAGTTGGTTCGTTCGGTGTAGGGTGAATCCCATACGGCAGGAGGGAGCCCCCTCTGACACTGCCACCCGTATGGTGAGGGAGGTGGTACCAGTCGAGGTGAGGGTGTACTGCGGGTTGTGTCTCCAACCCATCGTACCAGGAGGACCACTCAGTGTCCACTGCCCCTCCACGAGACACGACTGCGCTTGTGGCACTGGCGTTAAATCGATCTCTTTATCGCTCTGTACACTGACCAAGACGGACGTGGACCGCATTACTTTACCCATGGGTACCACCGTGAGCACCTTTTTCGGGTTGGAGAGCACCGAAGGAGGGAGAATAGCGATAGAGTCACGCGTCCTTTGAGGAAGACGCGTCGCCATTATTGTCTTGTTATCTAAAGAAGAGGAAAGATCCTCCGCGCAGAGCTCCCCGATGTGATCGAATAGCGCGACTCGGAGCCCAATTGCGTCCCGGTACAAAACCTTGGGAGCAAGGGGCCTGCCGGGCAGCAGCTGCGGATCTCGCTGGTGCACCCCCACCGCTAATGATACTTCAGGAACAGAGATGGGTTCCAGCAGCAGCGGCACACCAGTCTCTTCGGAGGGCGTGAACGGACACTCGTACACGGTGCGACAGGGATACACCACACAGTGGAACAGGATGGAAAAGTGCTTCAACACTTCGAATTCCGTCAAGTATAAGGCGTGGACATCCACTTCCTCGTCATAGTGAAGATACGCCGCGACGGATGGCGACCACCGCGGTCCGCCCAGAGTGTATTTAAGGCGACAGGTATGGAAAAGTGAATTCTCAGGACAAGTCCGTCCCACCACTTTAACAATGCGCTCTCCTTCCATCTCATACACCCCATTTAGTCCGTATAGGACGTCACCGTTTTGGTTCGTAAAACAGAAGAAAGTGTCCGCCTTGTTTACATTGGATTGTACCAAGGTCCACCAGCTCGTTCGCCTCATTTCCTGCGCCTCTTCCTCCACCCCTTTCTTCATCTCGGTTAAATCGAGAACACGAGGCACGCAGCCGGTGAGGTCGGTGAGACAAGACGCCATCCGATCAGGAACTGTAACCCCTTCTATCGCGTCCTGGTGGATGGCCTCGTAACACCCATGCACCTTGGCATAGGCCTTCTCCAGGAGGAGAAAGTACACATTTTGAGGAAGGCGATGTCCTCCCGGCCAAGAAAGTGGGGTATCGTCTACAAAAATAAAATCATCAATCAAGACATCACACCACTCTAGATTTTTAAAAAATTGAAACGAAGCACAGCCCTTCACGGGGTTGTAATTGACAAAGGAGGACTGGAGCCAGGTGGGCCTAGCGCGAAGGGCCTCCACCACATTCGTAAACCAAGCATAGTCGGGGTCGGCGCTGACGTCCTCTGTCGCTGCACTCGGGTTAGACGAGTCACAGGTCAGCAAATCGGTCGAAACAATAGTAGAGACCCGTTTCCAAGAGGCTGACGGGGGGACGACGTTGGTGCTGTCGTTGAAATCGAGGAATAAAGACGAGGGGGCAGGAGGAAAGTCGCTATCACGGAATTTATCGGAAGCGAGGGCGCCCATCGCCGCCCGCACTCGAGAGGAATACTCTGCATTTAGCGTATTAGTGAGGGAAGCTCCCTCCTCCTCCGCCTCCTCTTCTTCCTCCCCCGGCGGCGCCTCCCCTTCTTCCAAGATGGATGACAGATCTGAGATACCAGAAGGGGCCTCCTGCTCCGCCGCAGCCGTACGCTTCAAACGGCGATAGGAAATATTGTTACTTTTCCGCCGGGTCACTAGGACTCGAACCTCCATAATGTAGTCCTGGGGTAGGTCATTTCCAGCTAGTTGGAAGGTTTCTACTTTTCGGTTTCCACTGAGATACGATTTAATACTGGGAATAGACTCTGAGGTGATGCGGTTATTCTGCAGACGCAAACGGCTGAGGGTGGGGTGGTCCTCTAGGGAAGTGAGCAGGTACTCGAACTCCGTGTCCTTCAGACAACACGAACTGAGATCCAACTCCACGATGCAAGGGGACTGTTTGACGAGATCAATCAGAGGGTAAAATCCTAAATCGCCAATATAGTCGTTGGACAGGTCAATGGAAGTGAGGGGATCGGCATTGGTCTCTAAATACTGTAATAACCCTTTATTAGGTCGACACTCCCATCGCTGGCAACACTTTAGATAAACATCTTTGGAAGACTTTTCGGAAGTCATCGCTACTAATAATTTTTTTTTTGAAAAAAAAAAAAGAAAGCTAAAAAATAGAAAGTTGAAAAGAAGTGAAGAGGAAATATTTACAGATAAAAAAAGAGATCCATAGTTTCTAAATCTAAGTATTATATATGAAAAAAAAAGTAAAAGTAAAAGTAAAGAAGTATTATATTAAAAGACCCACAGGATTCAGAAAAAAAAATTGGAAAAGAAGTGTGGGGTGGGTATTGTAAGTTTTTGTGAAGATACTATTATTACCGAAGGGAGTGGTGGGTCGAAGAGAAGGAGAATTGACATTGGTCCCCTCTGTAGATTACTGAATCGATTGACTCTCCTTTAGTCGTTTCCTCTCTTTGCGGATTTCAGTGAAATCAGACCAGTTAAATATCGGAGCATTGTCGCCGTACAGCATCATACGCCGGTAGTGGTGGAACCCTCCGAAGGCAAGATACATGCAACCGAGTAACGGGTAGTAAAAGGAGATACGACGGAGCGAAATAAACGAGATGCCTAAACACAGACTCACGATGTACCCATACAGATGTCCCTTGAGGGGTACCGACGACCCTGCGATGGTGCTAGAAATGGAGAAATACAGTCCACTAATACAACAGAAGGGGATGGTGAGCATGGCTGGAGCACGGAGACCGTTGTAGGACATGGTCATATACTTGGCTGGAAGGAACTCTGAAGGGAAGCGGTGCACCACGTACATTAACGCCATATTACCCAAGGCCATATAAAAAGAGGGTTGGGTGAAGAGGGTTGTGTTGATGGTGCGCTGCTCCAGACTGGTCTGAAACACTTTTACCTCTTCCTTTGGACGTTTTGCTTCCATTTTATTTATTTATTTACTTACAAATCACAAGGGGAAAAAAAATAATGGAGAGAGTAATGTGATGAAAAGAAAATAAAGGTACCCAATTGGTGAGTTACTGTCTTTATTACTATTATTATTATTATTGGTCTGCTTTAATGGTTTTATATTTTAACCTTTCTATTAACTAATTCCTTTTTTTTTGAATTTACTTGTATAAAAGAGGGAAAGGAGAAAAGTGATGTTCAAAATATACACACTGAGTGAAAGAACAACACAAAAAAAAAAATGAAATAGAAGAAAAAAGCCCAAAAATAAAACATGACTTTCAGCTTAAGTGTCGTAGGAAATACCAGAGGGTGAGCACGGGAGTATGTGTATATGTTTGTGTCACAAATTTAAAAACGAAAAAGGCACCACTGGTATACATATATATATATATATATATATATACAAGAAAAGAAATAAGATATGTGTATGTTTGTGTACGTCCACAACAAGAGTCGATTACAATTATTACGATTATTATTATTATTATTATTTGGTTTGGTATAGTCCATCAATGAATCAGTCAATCACAATATCCCGACAGCTATAACCGTTGTATAACAATCCCCTAAAGTTATACGGTGCCACCTTGGGCTGAATCGAGTTGTCCATGGTGATGGCACGGATGCAGGTGGGGTACTTCTTACTGCCGTCCTCCATCTCTATAGGCGCTGCCTTGATGTCCTCTACCGGTGCCCGGCAGTCCACCTGTCTCCACGCCCACGCCTTCTCATGAGGGGCCGCCTTCCCTAGCTGTGTGACGCCGGGGCCAGCCGGAGGGGGGAGCAGGTTTGCGGTCTTCTCAAAAGTGTTCCCGCCGTCGAAGCTGACCTCTACGCGCTGGATGGCGCGACCACCGCCGGCGTAGGCGTAGGCCTTCAAGTCAATGGCGTCTTCGGAGGGGTTGTAGGCGGCGTCGGTCAAACAGCTCTGCACGGGCATGTAATACACGCTGGGGTGCGCGGGATCGGGCTTGGTCTCCCAGGAGGGAAAGTTTTTGTAATCGTTTTGCTGCCACACCGACTGCGCCTCCTGTGGCTGCACCGTCACTCGCTGCAGAAACTTACAGTTCCGTACCCCCACCACTCCCGGTACAATAGCTCGAAGGGGGTACCCGTGATCGCGTGGGATGTCCTCTCCATTCATCTTGAAGGCAATCATCACATCGTGATCCTTATCCATCGCCATTGGGTAAGGGATACTCACATGAAAGTGCCCCGCGGCGTCGTGGTCGGCGCCCTCAAACTGGACGTGGTAGAGGTCTTTATTCTCCGGCTCCGACTGCTGACAGGCGGCGATGACATCCCTCAACCACACCCCTGTCCAGCTCGCCGTGCCGATACCCCCACTCGACCACTCCAGTCCTTTTACCCCTCTACCTGTCCCGTCGTACTCCTGCTGCATCGTCTTGCGCCGGTTCCCCCCACACTGCATCGTGTTGACAATAGTATGCTGCGGGAAGCGTGTCTTGAGCTCTTCCAACGTGAAGCAGTGGGATATCACCCCCTCGCCCTCCACCTCGACACAGAAGTCGGGTTTATTGGTGAGGTCGGGGACTGGCATATGACCCCGGACAAAGAATAAATCGTTAGGGGTGATGTACTCGCTAAGGATGCCCTCGGGGGACTGGGCGTTGAAGGGTCTGGAGTTGAGGACGCGCAGTCCGGGGGAGCGTTTGGGCTCGTTTTTCCACAAATTCTCCGTGTTAAGCTCCTTCTGAGGGACGTAGCCTTTGATATTCCCGATTCGATGCCGCTCTAATATGTCCCGTACGGCGTCGTCGTCGTGAATATTAAAGATGCTCCACCACTTATCAATACCACCCCCTGCCGCCAGCATGATGCGCTTCTCACCACCCGGGTGCTCCTTCACAAAGTCGGTAACGTTGTACACCCCCGCCTTGTACGTCACCCAAATGCCTTTATCCGAGCCCAGTGTGTTGTGCTGCGCGACCTCCTCGGTGGTGTAGTACGGAAGGTTCTTCTTCTCTACGCCCGTCTCGGACTTGCTCAGACAGCTGGGGAGGGGTGGGGCAGGCTCTAACCATTGCCGCGAGAGTTGAGAAACCCCTGCCGCAAGAGAGAAGAGGCCAATAAATCGCACCGCTGTACTCGACATGATGATGGTGATGATTACTATTATTCTTATTATTGTTAATATTCTCGTCAAAAAAAAAAAAAAAAAAAGTAGAAAGAGTAGAAAAGGTAGAGAAGGATGAAAGGGCAACCACTACAGTTGGAGAAAAATGGTTCAATAACGTGAGAAGAACTTTGAGCGGCTCTGTTCTTCGGTAATTGCTTTGTTTTGTTTTGTTTGTTTGTTTTTAAATATTTCATTGATAACATGTGACGCATACAACTCACCAGAGTCTTCCTAGATAAAAAGTTAAAAGAGGGGCATAAAATTTAAAAATAAAAGGAGAGAGAAGACCTTAAAACACACGAAACTCATAGTCGAACTTCTTAGGGGGCGCCATGTTGGCCCCGTACTTGCGGTTATCCGCCCTCTCCCACTCCTTGAGGGACCCTACATTGCCAATATCGCTGTTCACCGGCCTAAGACGAAGCGGCTGGACCCATTTATTTGTATGATCCTTCTGACGCAGTCGCGACATGTACAGCCGCTGATACTGTGGCTCAATGGGTCTCCAGTAGTAACGCAAGTCCTTGACGTCAATCTGTCGACCGATACGACGACGCCGCATCTTACCGCCTAACGCCACCCACACCTTGGAGAAGGGAGGGCCCATCTCCTTGAAGCGCATCTGCCACGGTTGCATCCGCTCCCTGGCGAAGTATTCCTGCGGCTGTAACTGTATTCTTCGTCCTTTTCGCTGTATCTCCTCGCAACCCGCCTTGGGGAAACGAATACAGCTGAAGCGAAACATTTTCTAGTTTCTTTTTTTTTTCTCTCTCTCACTCT
This sequence comes from Angomonas ambiguus, assembly GCA_019695575.1. NCBI lineage: Eukaryota > Euglenozoa > Kinetoplastea > Trypanosomatida > Trypanosomatidae > Angomonas > Angomonas ambiguus. Next base: position 18,110 of record JADNSB010000061.1, on the reverse strand, counting down.
CTTTCTTTTTTTTTTTTCCTACTTTGGATCCAAAACGACAGAAAAAAAATAAAAAGAATAAAATTGTACCGTGAGGGGTAAAAGAAGGAAAGATACGCAAAGAGGAAATGAAAATATAAATAATACAGAAAGTGCAGAAGGGATCTTTTTTATTATTATGGTTCATACTATTATTATTATTGAATCTATACAGCAAAATAAAATAAAATATATATAAATAATCTAAAAATCTAAAGTATGACATCTATTCCTCCACAAACAGTATTTATGCAGTGTGGTTGTTGCTGTTGTTGTTGTTGTTGTTGTTTTCAAATACGTCCTCCCGTGTGCTCTGCCTTGGCGATGGCAGAGGCCTTCATACTATAATTACCCGCCGCTGACCCATACCGGATTTGAAGTGCCTTACTACACTTCCATGTATAGGAAATCCAAGTCGTTCCGAACCCAATCGCGAAGCAGGCCATCGACAGAAACAAACACACCGACTGGAAGATATCCCTAAACCCTACCGTGATCACGATATAAATCTCCAACCACGTCTTGGCAAAATCGTGGACTACAAAGTTGAGGATAATACCAAACGACACAAAATTACGTCGTGCCTTTGGGGACATTTCACTCCCGTAGTGATACGGCCAGTAAAGCAGAGGAGAGGAGATAAGGAACTGTACGAGGAGGCCGACAGCGGTGAAACTAATGTACGCCGTCACCGCCGCGGGGTCGAGCTCTTTGTAGGAATCCGTTCTAAGATAAATGATCCAATTGAGAAGCTGTAAGATGCCGGTCGCGGCGTAGAGGAAGATTAAAAACAAATGCAGTCTTGGTCTTGCATCTTTCAAGCGCCTTTCTACGGTGGGGTCCCTCATAGGAGACACCAAGAGGAAAAGTGAAAAATAAAGTAAATAAAAAAAAAGGGCTGCAGACGAAGCCTTTCTAAGAAGTACTATTCATGATTGAAAATAATAAAAATAAAGCAAAAGGAGAGGAGAATAGAAAAATATCTCCAACAAAACAAAGAGGGAACAGTCCGAGGCCAAGGCCGAAATACAATAAAAAAATAAAAAAAAAGGGGGAGCCAGAAATATAGTATTGACGTATATATTGAGCCAGCACGAATTTTCACCTTTGTGAAACGGTACTAACTGTATGAAAAAAAAAAAAAACTTCCATCTTCTTACTTTTCTTCCTTTTTTTTTTTTGAACAGATAAAAAAGACAAAATAGTACCGTCACAGAAGGCTCGAATTAAATTCATCAAGCATCGAAAGAGAGAACGAAAAAAAAAAAACTAAGTGTCATTTTTCTTTTTTTTTTCGATATGTTTCTAAAGTGGTGTTTATATACTTCTTTGGAAATACCAAAGATTTTCTTTTCTTTTTTCTTCCATTGCTACTTTTTGTGTTTTTTCCACCCCACTCAACCTCTTACTAATAAGAGTAGTCCGATGGCTGTAAAACTGTAACGAATGAAACTAAAATGAGAGAGAGAAAAAAAAATAAAAAACAACCATAAATAAATAAAAATAAAGAAGATTTTAAAAAAGAAAAGGGTACTCCTTTACTGTTTTCCTCTTTTTTTTTCTATTTATATTATTATTATTATTATTCCTTATTTTTCTCCCTCCCCTGCTCCTAATGAACGCCCTCAAAACTCATTATTATTATTATTATTCCTCTTGCTGTTCATTCTCTTCATTCGCCTTAAGTTCGGCAATGTAATTATAATACGTGCGGTTGTAGCGCTGCTTCACCGCGGCGGTAAGCGCCACCGTGATCACCATACCAAACGAATAGGCAACGCTCATCGACTGCCCCTTGAAGAAGAGGGAAACGACCTGTAAGAAGAGGAGGGCGCCGAGGTTTTCAAAGATGGAGACACAAATCCCACTAACGCCTTCCTCGACAGGGAACGAAATTTCAGCAACTAATTCGTAGAAGAGAGGGGCGGCGGCACCGTTCCAGAATCCGCACATGGCGGTGGAGAACACAATGAAACCTTTCCCCATATTCCATAGATAGTACCCGGCGTCGTTGGGGGTACAGGAGATGAAGATGAGATTGCACATGGTGGTCATGACGAGGCAGAAGAATATCACGTACTTCATCTGACGAGTAAAGTAGAGATCGACGACGTAGGAGGAGACCAAGCCGCCCAGCACGTAGGCAATCATACCACAGAAGCACATGATGCCAATGAAACCTTCAGAGAAGAATTTATTGTAGGTCGCCGCAAAGAGTGAAATCCAAGCCGAGAAACCACCACAGACCCAAGCGTAGACCAGTAAGAGGCACACAATAGAGGGCATACGGAACAGTTTAATCAGCTGTACACGAAGTGGCTCGTGCTCGCTGTTCGCGGCCTGGATATCCTGCTCGTTCACCTCCGACTCCGGCTTGGCGACGGTGGTATCCTCCGGGGCCTCCTCGGGATGCTCCTCGATTTGCTCCTGAGGCATCAGCATCCAAGCCGAAAACACCGCGATGGAACCGACAATCACCTCGTAGACCGTGACCGCGGAGAAGGAGAGGGTGTTGGTGAGGAAAGGGACGAAAAGATAACACAAGGCGTTACCCACACTGTTGAATAGAACCGCCGCCGCCGTCGCTCTCGTACGCTCCTCGGGTTCAAACCAAGTGGCGGACAGGGCGGACACACAACCCGTCGCAACAGGGGAGCCCACACCACTGAAGATCTGACCAATGTTCAAGAACACCAAACCCGCCTTGGACTTGCGAGAGAAGGCACCAATCAGCTTCAGCACGGCGCCTATAATCTCAGCCGTGGCCCCAATTCGTACCGCGAAGCGCAGACCGTCGAAGCGAGTTACCATTTTCATAATCGGAATACACATGCAGATGAACACCGCCGGCTGCCAAGATGCCAGAAGGGCCAGCATGCGGTGGTTGACGCCCACCACATTCTCCTCCAGCCACCCGGCAACGGGCTCAAACATCAACCATGCGAAACCGTTATTGGTGGTGAAGATGATAAAAATAATTAGTACTTTGTACTTGCTTTCGATAGAAGAAAGAAACGGAATTTGCATTGTTTCCTGTATCTTGATGGGTAAAAAAGGAAAAAAAGAAAAGAAGAAAAAAACTTCGATAACTTTATATAGGAAAAAAAAAGGGGGTGAAAGAAGAAGTGTATGCATAAATAACATATCAAATGGGCCTCTTAGTTTCAGGTTGTTTGTGTTGTGTTTGTTACGAATGACAGTGTCTCCTTTTTGTTTTCCTTTTCTGACTTTTGATGGCAATAGAAGCATATAACGAATAAAAAAAAAGAAAAAGAAAAGGATGAGGCAAAGAAAGGCTCTGTGTATGACGGTATAACAAAACTAATGGTTTAAAAAAACTGGGAGTAAAGGGAGAGAGGACTCTGCACGATGGGACTTGGTAAAATGCTTTTTATTTATTTATTTATTTATTTATTTATTTATTTATTTTATTTATTTATTTCGGGCTAGACTGAACTCCTCCCATCCCCATGGATATAATTTGAGTTTAGGGGTGATATGTTTTTTATTTTTTTTTTTTTTTTTTTGGGGGGGGGGGGGGGGGGGGGGGAGAAAAACTATCGTGCCAGAAATTCGGCATTCTTTTTTTTCTATTTTTGTTTTTTACTTGCTTTCCTCTTTTTCTTTTTGTTTATCTTATTATCTTTTTTATTTTTTGGGTCTTACTTTTGTTATTATTTCGTCTTTTCCTTTTTCACCGAATGAAACGTTATATTTACTATTTTATTTTACAGACCAAAGTAAGATTGTACGTACATATATAAACAAAGAGCCAGGCGGTGGTGGTCACAATGGCAGCGGTATACATGGCCACAATCATGTGCGCATACTCTCTCGCGTAGTACCCATGCATCGAGCAAATGAGCGAGCTGTTGATGGCACTCGGGGAACAGGTACAGATGAGAATAGTAAGCAGAAATATCGGATCCTGCGGGGTAAGACCGCTTATATTCATTACATGTAGCAAACCGAGGCAGATGGAAGGGATCATCACCATTCGTATCGCAATAGCAAGGACGGAGAAGAGTACTTGAGGTCGGATAATAGTGGCCACTTTCTGCGCCAGCGCACTCTCCGACTCCAGGCTCTCCTCCTCCTTCTCCTCCCCCGGTTTAGGGCGGGTACTCATGATGGTCAGTCCTAGCACCAAGAGCTGCAAGGGGATCGCCGCCTTCCCCAGGATACCGAACCCACCGAGAAATATCTGACCCACAAAGGAGCTGGCCAACCAGTTCAGCGGGGGGACGAGGGAGATGAAGATGGCGAGCAGACTCACAAACACCGGAGGGGACCGCAGGGACTGTTTTAGAATGCCGAGCACTTTGCCTCCCATGTCTCCCTCGCTGCTCGACCCGCCCTTTCCTTCCTCCTCCGAGGCGGCACCACTGGCGTAGTCCTGGGGTTTGAGGGGATTGTCGCTTCCTGCTGGGGGCCTATACCAGTGCAGTTGCTCCCCCGAGGTCGCGGTCCGCCTCGTCTGGTCAGAGGAGCTGTCAAAAGGCAACTCGTAACTCTGATTCATCTTGTCCTCTACGCTGTCCTCTGTGGCCGCCCGCTCCATCGCCTCCTCCTGGTGAGCGAGCCTCTCCTTCTCTTCGTCTTGACGTTTTTTAAAGTACACAATGATCGGCTCCCCGATGGCCCACAGGCCAATGGAACAGAGAATGTTATACAAGAAGATATACGACTGGGCCTTGTGAACGTGCTCCTCCCGGAACCAGTTAACTCCTTTCAGATTCAGTACAATACTAAGTGGAAATGTCAACCCATTCTGGAAAGAACCCCCCAAGATGAGTAGTGCGTGATATTTTTTCGGTAGCAGCTCTTTGGTAAGGTAAGAGGTCACCGTACCGAGGGTGATGGGAAGGAGAGCGACAATGGGGGCCCAGTAGTAGTGCGATATGACATCCCACGTCACTGAAAGGCAAAGATTGGAGAAGAGAAGACAGGGGAGGAAAATTTGGACGGATATATAGGTCAACCCTTTTTCACTCTTCTCGGGGTTCACAAAGTACTTTGACACCACCATCCCCGCGACGGAGCACAGCATCACCTTAGCCACCGTCGCCGCAGTGATGAGCGAAAGGCCAAAGTAGTCTACCATAATTCTAAAAAAAAAAAAGTTTACTATCGTATGAGGGTGACTAATAACAAAAATAAAAAAGAAATAATCATAATAAATTTGTAAATAAAAAGGAAGGAATGGAGATGCCATAAAGACTCACAACACACTTTAGAAGGTAAAACTACTTTTTTTTTTCTGTTCACTGTAATTTAAATGTACACTGTTGTTGTTGTTTTCTTTTGCTCCATGATTACAGCTAGTCAAAATGGTCTACTTTACACAGTAAAACAGCAAGTAAGAGTGGTGGGTATGGACCCCTCCATCCGCTTTCAGTGAGGGACGGTGGAGGGGTCCACGGCGATAGAGACGGACACCTCGGTAGCGTCTAGAATTGAAGCGACCGCAACTGTGTGGGGCGACTGCGAGCGAAGAGTCTAGTCCACAGTCCTTGTGCTCCTAGCACCACATACCGACAGAGAAGCACAAACAGTAGAATCAAGATCACCCGCGCGGTTTGTATTTTCCAACCCGCGCGTAACTTCCAGAGGTCAGAAGCGATAAAAGACTTTTGGGGGGCTGTGACGGTGGGTGGTGGGGGAGCGGCGGGGGTATCTGCTTCCTTAGTGACCGCCTTGACCGTTGTAGGGATCCTATCCTCCTCTGACTTTCTTTTCTGTTGTATCAACAGCCTCTCCTCCTTTGCCTGTTGCCGCTGCCGCTGCCTCTCACTCCCTCTTCGGTAGAGTTCTTCATTCTGACGGAGTGTGTTCTCTCCCAGTAGCGATTGGATTCGATCTTGAAATGAGGAGAGACAGCGGGACTCCACGCCCGCCGCTACGGCACACTCCACCTCTAGACGAATCATAAGGGAAACGGCCTCCCGCACCATCGCATCCTCCCCCACCACCGTCGTCGCTAATCTCTTATTGAGGGAGTCTGCCTGGAGAGGAAGGAGGTTGAGGTAGAACTCTGTCGTCTCCGACAGCAGCTGGGAGGCCGTGTCGGCGTCGTAGCGAAGGAGGTGTCGTGAGCCGGCCACGGCAACCGTTGGAGGCAGACCACCCCCATACACCTCCTTGATCACATCCAGGAAGGCCTTCATCCGGGTATGCGGTGGTCGCTTACCGGTGTACAGGGCGCCTATCGTTTCCAGCCCTCTGGTCGACTGGAGCTGTAACTCGGGGTGGAAGAGTCGCAGGCCGTTCTTGGTCTGGACGGAGAGAGAGTGAATCGCTTTTTCAAACTCCTCCCACACCTCAGGACCGGAGGAACCCTGCAAACTAGCTTTGAAGGCGGTGACCAGCGACATGGACTGTTCGAGAGACTCATGGATGGTGAGCACCTTCTCACTCAGGCTGTCGTTATTACGAATCTGAGAAGGGGAGTACTCCTTTTCTTTCTGCATGTTTGGGTAATCTACTATTATTTTTTCCTCTTTTCAAAAAGTTAAGCAATAAACGAAAAGAAAAAGAGAAGAAAGAAAATTCAGCAATTGCAACATTCAGAGAGCCTGTAGTATTCTTAGAAAATACAAAAAAAAAAAGTAAAAAAAAAAGGATTGATCGGAGCAATAAATCTACTTTTGAACATCTTTCCTCTTTCTCTTCCGCAAAAGGTTACCACTGTGGTTTGAGTTTTGCTTTTAATATTGATATTTATTCTTCTTTTTCTTTTGTCTCCCTCTCTTTTAATAGTGCTGTCCCTGAAATAGCTGAAATTATTTCTAGTTAAATTTAATATTGTTTTATTTTTGCTTTTGTTTTGTTTTTGTTTTTGTTTTGTTTAATTAAAATTAATATCTAAACTTCGGGCATAATACCCACATATCGATACCGCAGACAAGGTATCTCCCCTTTATTATGCGGCTTGAAAACAACCAGACACCCGCTCGCATGAGAAGTGATAAAGCTACCGTCGCTGGTGCAATCCGAACTGGTGATGAGCTCCTCCGGTACGGGAAAGTGATCCTTCATGGTAACTTCCTCCACGTTGGGGTCTGTCGACAAGGACCACATCGCCACCGTGTTGTCCTTTGACGTGCTAAAGAATTTATCTTTTCCGTACACCGATGATGGCGCCATTTTCAGAGAGGTAATCGTCTCTCGATGACCCGTGTACATACGAAGACACTTCTGCATCCTCAAGTCCCATTCACAAATATAAGACCCGTAGCCATTTACGCCATTGTGTCCAGTCAGAAGGGTATGCGGACGGCTGTCAATAATCTCCGCGCACGCCGGGAAGTAGTCTAGTCCCTCAAGGGTGCACGACAGAGAGAGATCCGACCCACCAGGCCCTGTGCGTACGTCCCACAAACGTAGGGTGAGGTCCTCCCCTCCCTGGGCCACACAGTTCAAGGAAGGCATGAAGCGAACAAAGTGGACAATGTTGAGTTTAATGTCGCCACAGTATAGCTCCTCGTTTTGCTGGAGATCCCACAGCCGGACGGTGTTGTCCTTACCGCCGGAGACGGCGAGGGGGGCTGTGGGGTGGAGGTCGACGCTGGTCACGTTAAGCGAGTGTCCCTCCAGCTCCGCGAGGGGGTCGTCCTGGTTGAGGCGCCATGTTCTCACCACGCTGTCCCTCCCTACCGTGGCGAACATCCCCGAGGGCAATGGACGGGTGATTTGGTTAATCTCCTTGGTGTGGGCCCGTATCCACCGCCGCATCACATGGCCCGTCTCATAGTTGAGCAGTGCAATGCTGCAATCCTCCCCAGCCGCTAGTACCTGTTGAGGCTGGTTAGCCGCCTCACACGACACCACCGAGTTCGCGCCAACCCCCCGAAGAAAGATGGGAGTGAACTGCCGAAAGTTGGGGTGGAGGTAGTTGTGGGAGACGACCGCTACGGCTGGCTTCATGGTGTGCTGTAAGGCTTCTATTTTATGCACCACACTACGCTCCTGGGGAGTACTCTCACTGGGAACTCTGTTCTCCTCGTCCTCCATCGCGAGCAACGACTCACCCCCATTTTCCCGTACCTCTACACCAGCAAAGTAATCTTTTGCTCGAGACGTTTTGACCTCTACCTCCTTCTTGCCCTTCTTTTCCCTTTTCTTGTCTGACGTTGGTTTCTTCAGCCCTTCTGTTGGTTTATCATTCTCAGCAACATCGTGCGTTTTAGCGCAGGTGTTGCCCATTGCTGTGGTTATCGTGTTGTATTTGACGGTAGTAATGATGTCCTATCTACAGGATAATCTATAATAATAATAATAGTGATAATAATAAAGTACTGAAAAGCGAGACGAAGAGGGAAGTTGAAAGAGAAACACTAAAAATAATTAAAAAAAAACAATGATACAACGTCAGAAATGGTAGAAGAAGGAATTATACATAATAAAACACCAGATGCGAAACGGCAACGTGTCTCTCTCTCTCTCTCTCTCTCACACACACTTGTGGCTACGAAGAGGAGTACACCACTGTTAGCAGAGAAGGAATACGGAGATTGCTGGGAATGGTGGTCGTCGTCACGGCGAGCGAAGGGCCGAAGGTGTGCACCGTATTGCGCTGGCAACATACAATGCAGTCCCCACTATCCGACGGGATAATCCCTACTGGTGAGGACTTCTGCGGGGGAGACCACTTCCCATTATCGGAGGAGAAGCTGACACCACTAGAGTTCCCTCGTACCAGTGTTACCTGCCTCGAGGCGTACTCCTTGTAGCTGGCACAGAGCAGCGACTCCCGGGGGCCGGACTTGGTGTAGGGGATGTAATCCACCTGAGAGGCGATGGTAAACGTTGTGAGCGGGCCGCCGTGGGGGCAGTGAATGACGACGCAAAGATAGGCGGAGTAGTCATAGGGAAGCACCTCCGCTCCCACGCCACTGATGAGGTAATACCGGTAGTAGTAGTCAGCCGCCGTCTGTACCGGAAGAAAAGAATCCCTCACCATTTCACCAAAACTTTCATTGGTGTGATCCCGGTCACTCTGTCGCAGTCCCATGGCGTATTCATACTTGATGGGGGCGTCCTCCTCCTCTGTGTTTTTTTTATCCCCCTCCCCTTGCAGTACTTTGGAGTCGGACGGAAAGGGTGGGAGAAGCGCATTTCGCATCTCCGTCAACCCATCCACACTCCGTATGCAACCCATGTTGTGAGGAATGGAAACAAACGATTCCCCCTGATTTAAAGAAATATGCAGCAGGCCAGGCTCGGATACCAAAACCTCCGCCGATGCCCGTAAACCCCTCTTGATATTTTGTATAGTACTCACTCGCCCCTGACAAGTCAAACGCAGCCGTACTTCTCCAAAGCTTATTTCGCCCATCGCCGACTTGATCAAGACCACAGATAGCACCTTGTGGCCGCTAAACACGAGGAGGTCATCCTCCCCTACTAATACACCCCCATCAAAGCGTGCTCCAGGCTCGAGGAGGGACACAAAAAGAGTGGTAGGGACTACAGTAAAGTGAAGGCCTCTGTCCCCTGAAACACACAAATACTGCCTCACCCCTCCACCAGCCACTACATCCCCATGGCACGAGAGCCACTCTATGCTTCGATGAACCTCTTTTTCCTTCGATACAACAGTTCTAAGCTCAGCATCCCGCATCAGTGCGGTTATTTCGTTGAGTTCGTCGTCCTCCTCCATTGCCTCCTTGGGAGGTTCTTTTCTTTCTACGCAGAAAAATACTCTCTTCCATGCTTCGCCCTTGTTGGCGCTGCGTAGAATAGAATAATCACTACCGAGAGCAAAGAGAAACTTGGGCCGGAAGGTGGTCACTGCGAAGGAGAGTATAATTCCTATGGATTCCTTCGAAAGCGACTCCCAGTCATCACTATTTTCTTCCTTACCTGTCATTTCACTAAGAACATTTAGTAGGTACAATATTCTCTCTTGGCTGCGTTTTGAAGAGTGGTTCACTACCCAGGATAACTCATATTTTTGCGACATTGTGCTAAAAAAGAATTACTATTAATTTATTCAGATAATCAGATAAGAGAGGGTACTGATGGAATACAAGGATAAAGAATAAAGAATGAAAAATAAAAATAAAAAAACAAACGAAGCACGGACATTGATATAGTCATGCGTAAATGAAAGTAATAATAATAAATTGAAGGTCAACAGTCAGCAACGTTATTCTCATCATCAGTGAAGTTCACTAATGAAGTAGACTAAAATATCAAAAACAGCAAAATAAATATCGTTACCATCAAACCGACTACAGTACAGATTTTTCCACTATTGGACATGCTAGCAAGTAATTTTTCCACTTTCTCATTAGCAGAGCGCAATTTCACCTGAATAGTCGACATGTCACGATCCAGATCCGTCAGCATTTCGTCTTGAGTTTCCAGCTCTCCTCTAATATGAACCCCGGTTTCTGCTAGTTCATGAAGCCCGTAAGTTAAACGATCTAAAATTTCGTCTTGAATGGCTGACTCTTCACGTTGTTCTTTTTCCTGTGCTTGCACGAATTCATCACTCACAACGGCGTTCTCTTCTCTGTTGCCCACGGGGGCTCGTGGAATAACCCTTTGATAGAATTCGCGTACCTCTAAGAATTCGCTTTGCAATTCCCTAAAGGTATTCTGACGTCGAATAATCTCATTAGCTGTAAAGACCTTTCCGTGCACTCTTCCCCCCCGTTCTTCAATCACATTCAGCATTTCCTTCAGTAAATTCACCAAGTCATTAGCCTCTTCGCAAATAGAACCCAACTCTCTTAAGCTGGTTTGGTCTACTACTCCTTTTTGAGAAGATTGGTTTTGGATTACTTTTGCCTTTCCTAGAAGTTGTTTGAGATCCGACACTGAGGAGTCGTAAGGGTCATTTTGAGCTTCCATATTGTAAAAATTATAGTATCCGTCTTTTTCTTGTTTCTAAAAAAAGTAATAAGAGGGTTAATGAAACAAAGGCGTCGGATAGTGGAAATAAAGCCTAAAAAAAAAAAAAAGTTATAACCCCACAAATTCCAGTAGTTAGAAGAAGCCAAATAATTGAAGTGCTTACCCCAGTTGAATAATGAAAAGGAGTAGAGGTGTGGAGCTAGGTGGGGACGCACACACTTTGGGTATTATTTTAATTTGTAGCATAGTGTATAAGTACAGTTTGGTTAAAGTGTTAATATTAAAAAAAAAAAAAGCAATAAAGGTATATGGCAATAACAAGAAAAACTAGTATTTCAGGTGTTCAAAACCCCGTTTCAGCTGGCTCAGCGTTAGCAGCGGCGTTCGATAATGCCGTGAATTCCGTAGAAAATGACGATGAAAGGTCGCGCCAGCACCTCAGAAAGCTATCAACAGCTTGAGTCGAAAAAAAGGCGCTGTGGCTCATAAATGAGTTATGAGTCTCCGTGAAATTCTGATCCGCCTGTTCAAAAAGCTTTTGGTTTCGTTCCATTTTCTCCAAGTCAGAGGAGTAACTTTTCGACACTGAAAGCTCCTTCCCTTTTTTGGCATACTCGTCTTCTTTTTGTTTTACCAATCCTCTGTAGAGATCATACTCCTTTCTGTACTTTGTCCGTTCGTGTTCTGCCTTAGAATGCTCACTTTCCATCTTCTTGATATCGTTAATTGGGCCAACGACTTGAGTGTCCATCGACCTTACAAAGTTGTCATACACGTCTGCCTTTAATCTCTCGATTGAAGCAGTAAACGAAAGCACTATATCAGATGTCTCATTGGAAACTTCTGGATTTCGTGTTATTCCTTCAAACGCCTTGCTCACATTAACAAGAGCGTCGACAACATCTTTTATCGAACGCTTAGCCTTTTCCATCGCACTTTTGTATAGTTTTAAAGAACTTGATAACTCTTTTGCCGCCTTTTTTCTCATTGTAAATTCGTCGTCCTCTGTTTTAGGACCAACCTTCAACGTTTTCTTTACAGCGCGGTTAAGATTTTTCATCTTTTACGTATAAGTTTTTGTTTTCTTACTTCTTTCTTAATATCGGTAATATGGCTAAAAGAAAACAAAAAAAAAAGATAAGGAAAGGAAAAGAAAGGAAAAAGATGTGATAAGCCAACTCCAAATAAGTTAAAATTTCAGCAAGCCGCAACCTGAGGCAATAACACTTAAAAAAAAAAAGAAGAAGCTACCAGTTATGGTTTCGCCGACTTCTGACGTAAAACCTTTTCAGTTATATTCTCCCATGTTTTCCTTTCGTTGGACACTAAAATAGGTACCATTTCTTCGAGATATTCTGCTACCTCATCGTTTACACCTAGTAAATTCAAAACGCGTTCTATTTTTTCGGCTAAACTAGGACTTATGGTATGCACTGGCCAATGTCCATATTTTTGTTTTGGGGAAACTTTATAATTCACGTACTCATCGAAAAATTCATTTTTCAACTGTCTTGAGCTATTCAAAGGTGACGATGGGTACTCTTTCCCTATAATGTTATCCGCTAACTCACTGTGTGTAATATTGGGGCCTTTATAACAATCGTTATTTACAGCCTCAGGGCCTGTTGTGGTATCAACCGCACCGTTAGGGAATGAAACGGAATCAATTACCAAATTCCCACAGAGTGAACGAAACGACACATCTAGAGAAAAGCTAATCATGGGACTTTTAATCGTCACTACTGACCTACAGGTAAATTGAGGCTCACTGTTACAGTACACTTTCGGAATAAATCTTCTCGATCTTGGTTGCATTTTCCTTTTAAGAGTATTAGGAAATAAGCAGCTAAGAAAAACGGAATAATTGCTAGTATCTTTGAAAAGTAATAATTGTCTGCTACCGGTGACGTAATGGGCTTTAAACCCTTTCGGAGGGTCTGGGATTTTATTTTTACCTAAAAGGAGCGTATCCAAAAGAACCGAAGTTCTTACAAGCATGTCTTTATTATTATTATTATTATTATTATTTGTTTAATTTTCAGTCTAATTAGTATGATGAATAAGAGAGAAAGTTTGCTCTTATATTTAGAACCCCTCAACAGGTTTTAACCACAGCTAGTAAAAAGTATAGACCAATTTTACTGGGAATTATGCTTTCTTTAATATTCATATATAATATTTTCTGCGCTGGGTCCTCTCCCAGAGTTTAGTACTACCACTACTCTATGTTCTTCATTCGCTGTTATTGAAGACACCTAAACGGTTCTTGAATGAAAGGGTGCTTGTTCGTAAACACGTAATACATGGGTCTGTTGTCTCGAGATAACGAAACTTATTGAAGTGCTCTCGTACATGAGAAGAAAAAAAAATAAACAATAATTAACAGCAATATATGACTTTTCTGGAGAAACAACTATAGCGTTTAGACACCAAATTTCTGATACGACCACTCTTTATTATCTAGCGGACAGACATTTCTAGTTTTCAGCCAACGTGAGATGCAGTGCATATGAAACGCATGATTGCAAGTACCCCATGCCACATTACATTCTTCCGGCTTGACTCCCTGATTCGCTTGACATTCGATACATAAATCCATAATGTGATTTCTACAAATAGCACACGTGTCCACTTGAATATCCCAAGACCATAACGCCACGGCATTCCAACGCTTCAGTTTAAAACGCTTTCCATCCGTGGATTCCAACACCTCTTTTGAGTCGTTTTCATTCTCCATTTCTTTCCGATTTTTTTTTTTCACCCTAAAACTATTTAAACGCACTAAAAAGTGAAAATATTCAAGTAGGGAAATAAGTAAAATTGAACCGAAAAACAGAAGTTAGCAAAGCACATCAAACCGGCTACGAACAGAAACACACGTACATTCACTATCAGACGGTAACTTACTATTTTCTTTTAAATACTGCATTTATGAAAATTTTATCCATTTGCTTTCCGTTTTTTCGATTAACTATCCTGTTACAGTGGTACTGAACGGGACCAACTTTTTCGAAATTTGCCTTTTCGAACAGTTTAGTAACAAATTCCTCCTCGAAAAAAAATTGTTTTGTACTGTCCCCTTTCGTGAAACTCAATCTATCTTCCAAGGTATTGGTCCTTTTCTGGAGAAAGCGGTAGAAATTGTGATCTGCTACAGCATAATCTCTAAATAAAATCAATCCTCCCGGTTTTAGCACGGCAGAAAGACGTTCCAGGGCAAGTACCATCTTTCTCACATTGTCCACAGCAGAGAGGACAAACACAAGTAAAGTTACGTCGTATAACTGGCCTGCCAAAGTTGGCCACTTACTTCCGATGAAAGACATAATATCTACCTCCTCCATCCGGCGTCTTTTACAATCCTCGTCTTTTTGAAGTGTCGTTGTCTGTGAAATGTCAAAAGGGAAAAGAAACAATCTATTCGTCTGAATCATAGCTTTTGCGGTTTCGTTTTCCGAAAAGTACTGGAGGGCAGTCTCTGATATATCGAATCCTACAAAAATTGCTGTGCTTTGGGGGTACTCGAGAATTAAAGGAAGCAACGTACTCCCCGTTCCACACCCACACTCTAGAATATATTTTCTCTCTTTAGAGCTTAGTAGCTCCGCCAAGACAGGAAATGCATGAATAATGTAATTTTTCAGGGGGAAGTGGTGCCTACTTTGCTTGTAATGACCCTCCCAGGGTTCCTCGCCAGATTCAGCCGAAGGCGGAGTACCGTCGCATTCTTCCGCGTCGAGTGCCTTCAATATAAGACGTTTATAGCTTTCCAGTTGCTCCTTTTCTACTGCACTGAGTGACTCAACCTTCTCCTTGAACTCAAAATCGTTCGCATGAAGCTTCACGTCCTTGGCGGGGGTGAATTGACCACCGCCCCGCGTCCTTGGTTTGTGAACAGCCCCCTGCCCCTCACTTTCCATATTCAGCTCTATATTCGGCTCTTCTATATTGAAAAGGGAAGGAAAGAATGATTTTTAGCGTTGAATTCGGCAGAGGGGCGCAACACGGACCCCGCGTGGGAACAACACCACAGCCCGGGAGCGCCATTCCCGGGGTGGGGGTGGGCCGATGGCGGACCCATCCCCAAGCACCCCCCTCCGGGGAGCCCCACCGGCCACCAAACAAGAAATCGCGACCCACCCCTCCCGTTAAAATTCATTTTCTCTCCACTTTAGTTTCTTTAGCTCGCTAAAACAGTTAATAAACTCTTCAAATCTCTTCAAAGGTTAAGATGTCCAAACGAAAGGGGGATGCACCAGAAGAAAAGAAGGAAAAAATGGTCCCCGCCGACCGCATCTACCACAGACTCATTTGGGATGATCGTATTCCAGTTTCTGACTTTGACTTGGGCTACGAAGATCGGTTTAAAGGGATTCTTTTTCTTCCTCTGACTCGTTTTCGTCATACCGGGGATGAAACTACTGAAATCCCATTCCACCGTGTTCGACTTTTCCGGTATAAAGGAGAGGTTATCTGGGACCGTGAGAATCGATTTGACGTGGTAGACACAATTTTCGATGACAATGGAACAGAGTGTCTTTCCTCAATTCTTCAGAGCAGCATCACAGGATGTAATCCGCTTAAAGTTGTTAAGCCCCGTGCAAACGAAGAAGAAAGCGATGAGGAAGAGAACGAAGAAGTTAAAATCGCCACCATCAACGCGCTTTTCGATAAATTTAATGCCGATAAAATTTATACACCATGGAGAGTGCCACTTATCAGTGCAGCGTTGGAAGCCGCTAACGCCGATGTTATCGGTCTCCAAGAGGTGACAGCTGAGATCTACCACATTCTGAGAGGGTCTTCTGAATTTCTAAGAAACAAGTACTACTGGACTTATCTTCCCGATGATGTTCCAAGCAGTCAAATTATTTTGTCGAAATTTCCGATTCTTGAGTGTGTAAGTCTTGCCATTTCTAAAAGTAAGCGGGTTATATTTGCCCTATTAGATATTCATTCTGCATCAGTTGTTGTGTGCAACTGTCACCTGGTGTCTGATTTTGGCAATAATCCCGTAGAGCGGAGAGTTCAAGATTTGAAAACAATTTGTGACCATCTCGCTCCATTCCCATTTTCAGTCCTCTTGGGCGATTTTAATTTTGGAGACCAAGGTCCAGAACAGCAAAGAGTGCGCTGGGGACCATTGGTTGACACCTACTTAATAAAACACGGTAAGAACCCTATTTATTCTTCCTCCCCAATCCTCAAAACCTACACAGCGCCGGCAGATAGTGGTGAGGCAGCAGCAGAGAAAGAAGGTAAGTCCGTAGGAGGATTTACGTATGATACGTCCAGGAATCCGCTTGCCGCGTTAAGCTGCGAGAAGCATTTGTACCCTAGACGTCTTGATCGTATTCTGGTAAAAGGAATGGACGTGGAGGATTTTCAAATCTTTGCCGACGTTGCACAGAAAGTAGAAGTGCCCTCTAGTATGCCATCAAACAGAAAGAGAACTGGTAAAAAGACGTTTGAAGAGCCCGAATTGGACTGCGAAGATGACACACCGTACGAGCCTCCTCCACTTAAAGGTGGTGGGAAAGAAATTTCTTTATTCCCTTCGGATCACTTTGGAATTATGACAACAGTGAAACTAAATATGGATTTTGTTGAACCAGAAACACAGGAAACTTTCTTTCCATGCTTTCAGTGCGCACTTTGTATTATTCCTCCGGAGGAACTCCACGAAAAAATCAATCACATAAGAGAAAGATTTGATCAGGGATATCCGAGGTGGATGCCGCACATCAATGTACTTCATCCTTTCGTTCAATTCGATCGACTGGGTGACGCAATTACAGTGGTAGAAAATGCCCTTCACAGATTCGAGCCGTTCAAACTGCAATTAAGAAAGGCAGACCATTTTGAAGCCAGAAAGAACATTGTGTTTATTGTTCCAGAGTCTGAAAATGATGCGCTTCAAAATTTGCACTCCATTATTAAACCACTATTTCCTGCCTGTGTCAAAGAAAGAGGTGGTAACGAGTATAATCCCCATTTGACTCTAGGACAAGTGGAAAAGTCCAGACTCTCTGGTTTCATTAAACAATTCAATGAAGGCTGGACAGAAACTGAGTTTTTGGTGAATAAAATTTGTGTAGTAGGCCTACTGGAAGGTTCTGATAAGTATGAAGTTCTTCACACATTCATGCTGAATACATCGTCTTTTCCAGACATGGAAGAACCGTCCAAGAGCGCCGTGGATAATATGGTGCTGGAGTACCCCAAATGGGGAAATAGACTTCTTCAGAAATATTCTCCACAGGATCAACTAGAACGGTGGATGTTGAGTGTGACTCAAAGCGCCTATGCTCGAGAGGTACCTACACACATCTCCCAGAAAGGTGCCATGTATCACATTCCATCTGAGTACATCAATGACTACCTCCACTGCTGGATGCGGAGTATTGAAATGTCAGATGAAATCGACTTTTTTATGGAGGAAATACGAGGGACACCCTTCCGTCTATACCTTGACATTGATTTTAAAAGAACCCTGTCCCAACCGATGGATCTCTCAGAAATTATTGTCCGAATACTCGAGTTTACTCTGATTACTTTTCCTCAAGCAGAATCAACGGACTGTCTCGTTTTGGATTGTCATGGAGAGTGGTCCGATGAGCAGCACACTGACGCTGTTTACAAGAGTGGTTACCGGTTATTCTTTCAAAAAATATTCGTTGATGACAACGTGTTCTCAGAATATCTGAGCGCTCTTCTTGAATTCCTAAAAACTGACAGTGCTATATCGTCTGTACTGCTTGACCCTCAGACCACACCTAAAGGAGTTGTGATGGAAGACATCTGTGACGTGAAGTCCGCCAGTTGGGATCGTGGACGTTTGATGGGAACTATTAAGCGCCGTCACACTCTGAGGAGAAAATACAAGCTCAACGGTTTGTATACTCTATCGGGCAAAGACGACGAAGCAACCGCAGTGTTCAATGAGGACCTTCGCCGTGTTCTTTATGGCTCCACGCTACGGCTCTGGAACACACTACCCAGTTCTGGTGTTTTGGTTGATAACTGTTTTCTTCCTGAGAGAATGTTTACAACCATTAACAGAATGTAAATATTTCTACTAATTTTAACTTGACTTCTGTGACGGCTATTCTTTTTTTTTTTTTTTGTATTTGTTGCTTTACTTTTTTTCACTAAAATTTTTGTATATACTCCTGTACAGAGTATGCTATAAACATTTTTTTTTTAAATTTTTTTTTTATACTTTTTTT